>JAWPHD010009065.1:0-107997 GCA_037043455.1 Cyrtodaria siliqua | reverse complement strand
TGTCCACACTATTGGTTTAATTTTAGGAATTGCAGCCATCTTGGATAACAGGCAGTACTGCTTTAAGTTCATATGTTGACGTCACAGTGCCCACCATAAGGTATGTCTTTTATTTCACTTTTACACACCATTGTATTGACCAACTAAAAATGAAGTTGTGAATTATCAGATGTCTTTTGTACCCCGGCATTAAAGAAGATGAGTCAAAGGTATGGATTGAAAGAAGTGACCTTTATTATATAAAATAACCTAATCAAGGGATAAGATATTTTTGTTGTGTTTTAGGATGATCATATCCTTTTCTAAAGTGTTGAAACAATGCAATGTTTTCATCTTACAACAGCTGGAATGCCAATATGTATTTATAACACAAAACAAGAGTTCCTGAAGACACTCTAATTGTATCAAATTGTTAATTAAGCATTTTTAGGCGTTTGAACTTTCCGGAATTTTAGTCTTTTTTCTGAAGCAAGCCATAACTCCTACGGAGTAAGAGAAAACAACAAATCTGAAAGGGATCCATTCAAGGAATATTGTAGCCAAGTTTAACTTCTCTGTTTCAGAGAGTTACTTCAATAACTCATGATCAATAGATATAGGGCTTTGTTACGAGTTGCAGAAGGTTCATCCTTCATCTCATTACCCTCTCAGGTCAGTCTCAATATGAGTATGTAAGTATATATTACAGTCATGCGATAACATTTTCATTTCATTTCATTTCGAAAAATATTTTTTACTTTTTTTTTACATAATTCTTAGTAAAATTCACCAATATCATGGTGGCCATCTTGAACGTTTGAAGACGAAGAAAAACAGAAATTTTAAAATAGAATCAACCCAAGATACATACATGTGACTTTTTGTTCAAATTGAATAAGCCATTTCTGCTGAATGTTTGGGGCCATCTTTCAAAAACACATATTCAAAGGGGCTCTAGGAACATTCCGGTCAAGTTACATACGGATCAGGAAAGTAGTCTCAGCGAAATACTTTCCGAATTTCCGAATATAACTCTACATGCTGTGGTAGCTATCTTGAAATTTGACAAGGATGAAAAACACAAACTTGATAAAGGTTAACTCACTAAAGGAACAAGAACTATACTTAGCACAGGAAATGCTGTTTTAAATGTGCACACTATTGGTTTATTTTTAGGAATGGCAGCCATCTTGAATGACAGACAGCACTGATTTAAGTTTATACGTTGACATCACAGAGATCTAGATATTCTGCCATTATTTATGGAAAGACGAGTGCATCTGAAAATAAAACTGAAAACATGTAAAACAACCGTACAACTCTCTAAGGTATGTTATTATGTCTTTTATCTAAGTTTACTGTAATTACTGATTTTAATTACACATCATTGAATTTAGCAACGGATAATTAAGATGTGAATTACCAGACACCTTAATTTATACACCAACACTACAGAAATACAAACCTCAGACTCTGAAGACATATAGACTTCAGACTGAAGACATATAGACCTCAGACTCTGAAGATATATAGACCTCAGACTGAAGACATATAGACCTCAGACCTCCTAAGACTCTGAATATCTATAGACCTCAGACTAAAGATATATAGACCTCAGACTAAAGATATATGTAGACCTCAGACTGAAGACATATAGACCTCAGACTCTGAAGATATATAGACCTCAGACTAAAGATATATAGACCTCAGACTAAAGATATATAAACCTCAGACTGAAGACGTATAGACTTCAGACTCTGAAGACATATAGACCTCAGACTGAAGACGTATAGACCTCAGACTCTGAAGACATATATACCTCAGACTAAAGATATATAGACCTCAGACTGAAGACGTATAGACCTCAGACTCTGCAGACATATATACCTCAGACTAAAGATATATAGACCTCAGACTGAAGACATATAGACCTCAGACTCTGCAGACATATAGACCTCAGACTAAAGATATATAGACCTCAGACTGAAGACGTATAGACCTCAGACTCTGAATATATATAGACCTCAGACTAAAGATATATAGACCTCAGACTAAAGATATATAGACCTCAGACTGCAGACCTCAGACTCTGAAAATTTATAGACCTCAAACTGAAGACATTATTTACCTCAACATATGGAGACATATAGACCTCAGACTCAGAAGATATATAGACCTCAGACTGAAAACATATAGACCTCAGACTAAAGACATTTATACCTTAGAATCTAAGGAAACATAACCCTCAGCCTCTGAAGACATATAGACCTCAGACTCTGGAGATATATACATTTCAGATTGAAAACATATAGTCAGACTGAAGACATTTATACCTTTGAATCTAAGGAAACATAACCCTGAGCCTCTGAAGACATATAGACCCCAGACTCTGGAGATATATACCTCAGACTGAAAACATATAGACCTCAGACTGAAGACATTTATACCTTAGAATCTAAGGAAACATAACCCTCAGCCTCTGAAGACATATAGAACTCAGACTCTGAAGATATATAGACCTCAGAATGAAAACATATAGACCATCAGACTGAAGACATGTATACCTTAGAATCTAAGGAAACATAACCCTCCGTCTCTGAAGACATATAGAACTCAGACTGAAAACATATAAGACATGTATACCTTAGAATCTAAGGAAACATAACCCTCAGCCTTTGAAGACATATATACCTCACACTCTGAAGGCATATATACCTCAGCCATTAAAGCCATATATACCTCAGCCTTTAAAGCCATATATACCTCAGCCATTAAAGCCATATATACCTCAGCCATTAAAGACATATATACCTCAGCCATTAAAGACATATATACCTCATCCATTAAAGCCATATATACAACAGCCATTAAAGACATATCTACCACAGCATATAAAGACATATATACCTCATTCATTAAAGACATATACACCTCAGCTATTAATATATACCTGAGCCATTAAATACAAATATACCTAAACCGTTAAAGACACATATATCTCAGTCATTAAAGACATATATACCTCAGCCATTAAAGACATACCTCATCCATTAAAGACATATATACCTCAGCCATTAAATACATATATACCTCAGTTATTAAAGACATACATACCTCATCCATTAAAGACATATCCACCTCAGCCATTAAAGACATATATACCTCAACCATTAAAGACATATATACATCAGTCATTAAAGAGATATATACCTCAGTTATTAAAGACATATACACCTCAGCCATTAAAGACATATATACATCTGTCATTAAGACACATATACCCCAGCCATTAAAAACATATATACCTCAACCATTAAAGACATATATACCTTAGCCATTAAAGACATATATACCTCTGTCATTAAAGACACATATACCCCAGCCATTAAAAACATATATACCTCAACCATTAAAGACATATACACCTCAGCCATTGAAGACATATATACCTCAGTTATTAAAGTCATATATACACCTCAGCCATTAAAGACATATATACCTCTGTCATTAAAGACACATATACCCCGGCCATTAAAGACATATATACCTCAGCCATTAAAGACATATATACCTCTGTCATTAAAGACACATATACCCCAGCCATTAAAAACATATATACCTCAACCATTAAAGACATATACACCTCAGCCATTAAAGACATATATACCTCTGTCATTAAAGATACATATACCCCAGCCATTAACAACATATATACCTCAACCATTAAAGACATATATAACTCAGCCATTAAATACATATATACCTTAGCTATTAGACATATATACCTCAGCCATAAAGGCATACATACCTCAGCCATTAAAGACATAATATATACCTCAGACTATGAAGACAACAGTTTGATCACAGTCCTCAAAGTTAAGGGATTTACGTATATTTTTTCACCAAAAAGGCATTTAAAATAAAAGTAATGCATACAAACACATTAAAAATAAAAACAATGCATACAATTAACGCGTTAAACAAATATATATTTGATAAATATTGAGAACCAAATTCCCACATACACACTTCAATAGCTTAGAAAGATCGAGCGCCCAGTCATAATAGATGCTTATTGAAGTTTGAGGTACTTAATGACAATCAAGTGCCTCCAGCAATTACTAATAGATGCTTGCAAGAAAAAGAAATGGTATTGTTTTTGTCTGCTATTTGACACAAATTAATGTCATTAATGACAGACAGCAATGTTGAATGTATATATAAGGGGAGGAGGAAATATGCATAGGAAATAGTTTTTATGGTAATGATCCACTAACAGTACGCTAGAACTATCATTGAATGTGATGAATACCCCCCGCTTAAATTCTAAGTCAAAGGGTCATAATTTTGTAATAAATTAGGCAATCAGCACTGGGTGATGTAGATTGACATAAGGTCATCAGTTGTGTATATGAAGTTTGGGAACCCATTAAAGCTGTTTGATGAATTCAAGTAATAATAAAAATGTGTTACCCGATGGGACAGGATGCGACGCGACAACGGTGTTACGCGACGGGACAGGACACGACGTGACGTTATGGACAACGTGATTCCTATATAGCCCCGACAACGCGATTCCTATATAACCCCGACAACGCGATTCCTATATAGCCCCGACAACGCGATTCCTATATAGCCCCGACAACGCGATTCCTATATAGCCCCGACAACGTGATTCCTATATAGCCCCGACAACGCGATTCCTATATAGCCCCCACTTCACTTTGTGAAAGCGAGGGCATATACATGTATATTAATGCTTTGTCCAAAACTTGTTTTTAAGAATATGCATTTGTAAATGTAAATAATTTGTGCCTTTTTTTATGCGTACAGCACACATTGTGCTGAACATTTATCACTGCAAGCTTCGTTTAATTATTTGACTGGACATATAAATTGAACTTTTAAATGTAAGAACATATTTTCTCCCCATGCCACATATATAGTGAAAGTCTAGGAAATATATTTCGGACAAAAATCTGAAGGCAAGCCTCTTTAACCTGCTGCACTATTTCAGTTATTATTTATAGATTTGGACAAGCAATAGTTTCAGGTGGAGAAGGATCTTGAATGTTATTTTCTGTATTTCAATTCATTAAATAAATTCTGAGATTCTGATTTTATTTAGCAATGCAACTATTCTTTTGTTTCAGGAGTTGAACATATGAAATAGTTTGTACAGCAATAAACAGTCCCCTAAAATCCAGAGAAATATTCCACTTATAAGTATAGAGTTGGAATCATTACCAAAATCATTATAAAGTGTCTATGACCCAGTAATGAGAGGAGAGCCAGGATAGAGACATACTGAGTGTTCCAGTACCAATGTTCTGCACAGTAATGACACAAGATTTAACTTCTTACACGTCTCAAGTGTTTATACTTTGATTCATACACATTTCAGACAAAATTATAAACTATAACAAGACTGTCCATACTAGCATTAGTACTGCTAAAACAATAATGGCGTCTGATTATGAATATTCCAGACTAGTGTCAAGGTCATTGGATT
This sequence comes from Cyrtodaria siliqua, assembly GCA_037043455.1. Lineage (NCBI taxonomy): Eukaryota > Metazoa > Mollusca > Bivalvia > Adapedonta > Hiatellidae > Cyrtodaria > Cyrtodaria siliqua. Next base: position 102,506 of record JAWPHD010009065.1, on the reverse strand, counting down.
GTTTAGGTTCTAGTCAGGACATTGTCCAGTATAGGGTGTACAAGTGGGATGAATGGAACACATATTGCAATCAACTTCCTACTGATGCTCACTGCATCCTTTCTGGCAGTAAGGGAGAAGGACTCACAGCTCCATTTGAAAATGACATGGATCTGATGCATGTGCATAATGATGTTGTTTGTGCTGACAACATTCAACCCTTCACCAACAAGAGACACCTGACAGTATTCCAGACAGATACACGCGAAACATGTCCAGGGTATACAATACTTAAACTGGTACAAAATGGTGGTAGGTGCAACAGCAAGATACAGGATTCATTATTTCAGACTGAGAATGGAGATCTGTATCTGTCCAGTGACTTCCTTGTTAAATTGCTTAAACAATACATAATCGATATGAATCAGGACAATTTTGTTCATTTGGAAGAGCTAAGTGGACCATCTACACCAGTATCTACTGATTTTGGAGGATTTGATTATGTAATGTCATTCATGTTCATTTGTCCAGATCTTCTACAATCCTGGATCACACGACCTCGTCAATACGACTGGCCAACACCACAGCTACTTCATGACATATCATGTATGGAAGCCCATGTTGTGCCAGTTGGATTTAAAGGAAGTGAGAATTATTACAGAGAATGGAGGATCTGCTTCACTAGAGCAGAACTCCACTTGATTCATAGTCTCAATGACACTCAAACTAAACTGTATATCTTGTTAAAAATGGTGGCCAAAAGCATCATCAAGCCAGTATGTGGTGACATTACATCATACATCATGAAGAATATCGTTCTGTGGATGTCAGAGTACAACCCGCAGGAAGATTTCAGGGAGGAGTTATTAACCCAGAGACTCATACAGTCTCTAACCTCCCTGAAACTGTGTGTGGAGGCCAACTACCTGGCCAATTACATGATTCCTGAGAGGAACATGTTGGCAGGAAGATTGGACTTCACACAGACAGAAGCTAGTAGATCTGTTGTCTGGCTTGATACATGAGGGAGGGAGTCTCCTACTGAGATGTGAGAGACTGAGAGAAACCATGATGATGATGTACATGTCTCCACAAGTAACCATGGTGTATGGAAGGAGGAGAGATATGGTGGAGCGGTTGTTGTTATTGGAAGTATGTAGGCGAGCAGAATTAGGTGGCCCTGACATGTCTCAGGAGGAGGGGGATCAACTTTACCATGAAGACAATGTCATCTGTGAGGCAGGGAGAGCCCTGGAAGAACTTGTCGTACCAGATAGGATAGTGCTGATGCTGCAGGGTAAAGACATTGATACTATCTATTATGAGCGACTAAAGGTGATACTGTCATAAAGACAAGTGAACAAACAGTACACATATTCATAATGAAACTACACATGCAATACCATTTACTTGGACTCTGTTCAGCCAAACCTGTATGAACTAAAGGGACTTGTTCCTGAGAACAGGTGGTCTCTTTATACAGGCTCATTGCCATTGAAAAACACTGGCATCTGGCCACTGAAATTGTGGTATTTTAAAGCAACAGATGTGACCCCTTAAGGCGTGTTTGAATGTACCATGTATTGACGAATAACTAACATTGTATTTTATGGAAAGTGCATTATTTGGAACATTACCGGATAACTAATGTAGATTTAGTAAAAACCTTTTTTGCCGGTATTGACCCTATTTATACAAAATATGGCTGTGTTTTTTTTCCAGTCCATTGACTTCATACATGTATATATACTGGAAAAAAAAAAGAAACGCGAGATATGTATGTAAAATGCAAGTAAAATGCATTAAATTTGTAGAATAGAAAAAAAAATCTTTCTCTTTTCATTCCTGAGCACAGTGGTATAGCTACATAAAAGCACTGCAGGCCCGGGCCTACAACTTTTCCCCAGATATGAATATTCTAAAAATGCTTTAAAAATGAAGGAGGAAGGGTTAAGTGGGGTGAAGGGTTTTGTTGTAAAATATCCCGAAATGTAGTCGTTTTATAATAATGTTCAGAATAATGTTTCGCCAAAAAAATGTTGAAATCAGTCAAAAACTGATGATTTTGGAGTACTGTTAATTCCTGAAACAAATTCCTACAAACTCGTTAGAATGCACCATTCGTATATATTTTTTTAATCTGGGGGACCATGCTCCCATGCCCGCTAGCATTTTTGGATCTGATTGGGCCTACAACTTTAAATCAGCCTACGCCCTTGTGAGCGTATATGTGGAATAGGATGTATTCCATCTTAAAACATGTCCAAGTCACCATAAACATAATCTTATGGTATTTCATGGCACATTAAACCCACATGTAGCATGTCTTAAGGTAATTACCCTCTCATTGTCATTTCCTTCCAGGTCACCATAAATATAATCTTATGGTATTTCATGGCACATTCAACCCACATGAAGCATGTCTAAAGGGAATTACCCTCTCATTGTCATTTCCTTCCAAGTCACCATAAATATAATCTTACGGTATTTCATGGCACATTCAACCCACATGAAGTATGTCTAAAGGGAATTACCCTCTCATTGTCATTTCCTTCCAGGTCACCATAAATATAATCTTACGGTATTTCATGGCACATTCAACCCACATGTAGCAGGTCTAAAGGGAATTACCCTCTCATTGTCATTTCCTTCCAGGTCACCATAAATATAATCTTACGTTATTTCATGGCACATTCAACCCACATGTAGAATGTCTAAAGGGAATTACGCTCTCATTGTCATTCCCTTCCAGGTCACAATACAAAAATTTAACTTCTACATTTTACTGAAAGCAGACCTGAACCGAACTCAAAACTTCAAAGTGTGTGACCTTGACCTTGTGGTTGCCGATGATCATAAATACAACGTTAAGTTTTTGTACGACCTAAGTAATCAACAGATAAAATAGGAAAGTAATAAATGTCTCTGTAACAAGGAATTTACACGAGAACAGCCCCATCAAAAAAGAATAAGTTGGCTGTAAAATATTTACTTCTAAACCAATTTTCAAAACTAAAATTTGTTTATTTGCCACTAAAAATACGATCAGTTGCGATGTACGAACCAAGATACAACTATAACCAAACGTTTGGAAGGTCTAGCGCATCCACTTCGTGAGAAGTGACCTCAACACAAAATTTGAATGTAAACATTATTCAGTTATCTTGCCTTTGTTTTGAGGTCACAACTACATTTTCTATGTCATTCCCCTCTCTATGCTCTCAATAATCTATAACATGTTGATGAGCTGTTAAACAACATTCAATTGTTATTTTCATTGTCTGACAAGCCAATTGGTACATATGCAAGTTTATAATTTGAGGGTTGTGGGTTCTATTCCGTGAAGGAGCTTTCGTACGCGAGTTTTATAAACAATTTATACAACGAGAAAAATTTAAATAATATGTGTATATACTTTTAAACAGCACCCATTTCATGTGAAGGTAGATATTTGTTCAAATTGAGCGCTAGTCGTGAATTTAAAAGCTGTTTCCAGGCTTTTTCATCCTAATTTGTTTACAAAGTACAAAATCTGGATTTACTTGCACTTTTTCTTCTGGTTTAGGTTAAAACTAGAACTATGACTGAACATGAAGGTGATGAAGACCCCCGCTTAAATTCTAAGTGAAACAAAGGACCATAATTCTGTAATAACTTGGGCAATCAACAATGTGTGATGTAGAGGGACATAAGGTCATCGAAATTGTTTGAGGAATGTGTTACGCGACGGGACCTTACGGACAGGATGATTTCTATATAGCCCCCACTTCACTTTGTGAAAGCGGGGTTATAACAATAGAAACAGTCTATTAAATCATTTTAGAATTATTTTTTGTTCAGAATTTGCCATATCGAAAAGTCAAGTTAATGCAAACACTGAAAATATCCTTTTTTATGAAAAAATTGTTCTGAGAACACATTGATATAGAACTCACTGTGTTCTAAGAACACATCGAGTTCCATGTTTTGAAGAAAATGAATATTTTAAGTGCTTGCATTACTCACTGAGTAATGAGTTTCTTAACTTTCTGATTTGGCAAATTCTAAACCAAAAACAATTCTAAAATGATTTAATAGACTGTTTATAATTGGGGATTGTATGGGCTGTACATTTCCTAGCCACCGGTATGTGAAAAACCAATCATCGGTATGTGAAAAACCAACCATCGGTATGTGAAAAACCTACCACCGGTATGTGAAAAACCAACCACCGGTATGTGAAAAACCAACAACGGGTATGTGAAAAACCAAACACGAGGTCATCGGATTTATCAATATTTATTTTACTACAAAGTTCATCACAGATACAATATGTTAATATCTTTGTATACAATAATAGTATGATTGGTGAAATTTCCTTTGATGAATGCAAAGCATTAAATTGTTTAATTCAGAATAACTAAGGCAGCAGAGATACACCATGCTCTAAGTTAGAGAATGGTAGTTATTCTGAAATGGTCACTAAGTAAACCATACTACAACACTATCTAGATAGAGTCTGTCTCAGCTTGTTGGTTATTTAAACAAGAGGCCCAAGAGGACCTGTATTGCTCTACTGGCTTTATGGAGTCTGTGGTTGGGATGGGGGGTAAACTAGTTGTTGTGGCAAATATGACAAAACCCTTTGCCCTGCACCGAGCAAAATGGCAGTCAAACAAATCACTTACATGGGCTCTTTTTCGAACTTATCCGAGCTTTCATTGATATTAACAATCTGTGCAAGTTTTGTAAATATAAAATAATAAATTTGGTGCTAGAGTGCTCACAAGGCTAAATATGGCATTTTTCAGCAAATCAAGGGCCACAACTCCGGTGAAACTAATCCCATCTGGCTGGTTTTCAAACATGTCCGAGCTTTCATTGATATAAAGACTCTGGTAAAGTTTGATAAAGATACGATTAATAATGAAGGTGCTAGAGTGTTCACAAGGTAAAAGTTAACGGACGACGACGGACAACTCGCCATCCCATAAGCTCTGCTAGAGCGAAAAACTCGATGGGCTTTACTTCTCTCCGTGTTTAAATGAACCAACTCGCTGAGACCAAACTGTTTAGTATTACTTAGAATTCTGATTTGAAATGTTATACTTTGTATGAACTTTCAATGAACATAAACCGTTGCCATGGTGATGTGTATCTGGTTAAAGCATTTCAGTGAAAACACCTGCTTACATATAGGAAAAAATCTTAAATTAACTACAGCTTACTGAACCAGGGGTCTTAGTCATAAAACATCCTAGACAAACCTTATTATGTCATAGAATATTAATGCCTTTGGTTATTGGTTATTAAGGGACAATCTGATGGAACCTCACCAAATACATAATTATCAATGGTTTTAAGAAAATATTTATTAAACAAATATTGTTTAATTGCAACTTAATTTGGTTAATATTAAAACAAAATTGTCATCCATATTGATGATTTTCTTAGTTGAGGGAAGTTGACATAAAAATAAGTTTAACAATGACAAGATTGCCGCGTGAACGTTTAATAATAACGCGTTTAAGATTTTAGCTGTCGAAATGATTAGCAAGAAATAAGCCGATTTATATGGCGATTACTTACTGTGATCAATTATACTTCATGAGATGATAGACGTGTGGTTCTTTTCACAAACGAGCGGATGTGAGTAAATCGTGTCTACCATCGAGTTAAGGATTTTCCTATAATCGAACCCAAAAGTTAATCTATTTATTACATTTTAAATTAGTTTATGTATGATTTTAACTGAAATGTTTCAAATTATTGAACATTATCGGCGGATGACGTCGACGTCGGCAACACTCTGTTGACGTCATGACTCAACGTCACAGTTAGTTACTTTTGTGTTCGAAGTTAGTTATTAATATTTAGCGATTATGAGTTTTCTTTCACTGAGAAATCTCAATCTTTCACCCATATAAATGCAATAAAACATTTACTTTCATTATACCACGGACATATAAACTAGTTACACCGATACATCTCCCCAGGAGCTGATTATAAATAGGTGTCTTATACACACCATGACCGATAAAAATCATTTGCACCTATCCCATTGACAATCAGTGTGTACATCTAGTTACACAAATTACATATGAAGAAATACTTGAACAATTATATATAAATTAACACAAAATATATATATATCACAGGAAACAAAGACTCTTAACAGGAATTTGTTATTCAGACATTAAGAAATTAATATTTTTGGAATAAGTGTCATTTTATGGACATGTAGAGATATACGGAACACATCAAGTATAATGACGGAAACAAAGACACTTAACAAGAATCTGTTATTCAGACATTAAGAAATTAATATTTTTGGAATAACTTATTGTCGTTTATGGACCATAAAGCATTGTATAGATATATGAAACATGCTACATATAATGACAAGTCCCTAAATGCAATAACAGTCACCGAGTTCTACAGTCTCCAGCATAACAAAGGTCCCTAAATTGTGTTATAAAACTTGTATCTACATGTAAGTATATATCTGGGGACAAACCCCCGACATGTCCGGGTTCAAGACTACACGATAATAACTATAACTGTACACCCAATCATTCCTCATACAATACAGTCTCCAGCATAAACAAAGGTCCCTAAATTGTGTACTTAAACTTGTGTCCAAGTAATTCTGGGGATAAACCCGACATGTGTCCGGGTTCAATGAGACTACAAGATAACAAATATATCCATACACCCAATCAGTGTCCTCGAACATTCTCTACTTGGTATGTAAATATACACACTTAATTTTATAACGGTGAGAAAGAATATAATTCTGCTTGTATCTTCTGCTTATAATCATGTATGAACACTTCTGTTAAAGCCTGTATAATGGCGGGTTCGTCATTAATTTAAAGCCTGTTCTTTGGATCAATTTGTGCATGATTCAGCATAGTTTATTCACGCATAACAATATAAAATAATAACCAGAAATAATATACTGTAACGAAAAAGAAATGCAACTCGCCAATTTCCGCTGTATATTTCATGTACAATATGCTGCTGTTAATCGAATGGTACATGGCTACACAAGACCTTTCCTTTCGGAAAAAAGACTAAAACAACACATAACTCATAACAGTACGCGTTTAGCTCAAGCATGTGAGAAAACTCAGGATGCAATATTTTGCAAACTCTTTACGTTAAATACAGTACTGAAATTGTTCAATTTTTCAAAGAGGAACTTCAACATTTATGAATTTCTTGTTACAAGTTGTACTGTGATTAAAACATCTACAACATCCCAGTTGTGTCTTTTCTCTAACTAACTGCAACTTTTTTTTTTGCAAAACATCTTGGGATTTCTTTGGAATATTATGTGGAATTAAGTGTGCAGTATATACAATATATAGCGGAAATTCCCGAGTTGCGTTTCTTTTTCGGTTCAGTATATAACGGAAATATTCCATCCTTCAATCAGATAACCATTAATAAAAAACAAATATTTGGTATTCCTCAGAATTTGCTTTACAATAGACAAGTGTGTATTTCCACAGGCTTCTCTGATGCGAGTTTAATAAAAGAAATACAGTATACAAAACCAATATTCAGTAACATTTATTTGAGAAAAAACAGGACTGTCAATGGAAACAAACATGCCTTAACTGTTCACATTTGATGAAGAGTAACATAATGACCGCAGCGAGCCACGTGCCAAGCATGCCCTCCTGAAAATTGATATAATGAGCGCAGTGAGCCACGTGCCAAGGATGTCACACTAGTAACTGCTAACATTTGCTGAAGAGCTTTTTTTTGTTTGGTTTTTAAATGAAGCATCTTTTTAATTTGTATAAAGAGAGTTTTTTCTAAATAAAATTGTTAATAATGTAACTTTTCATGTAAAAAAATAATGAGGCTATTCCTAACACACAAGACTGGTCAGATATGCCATTTAATGTAGGTGACTACAACGAGAGCTTAACCAGTAAGAAAATATTCACTATTTATGGTGTAATAAAAATAGTCATTTACACGTGCGTTGATACAGATTTATTTAGGTACCGAATGCCAAAAAATATTTGGCTCTAACCAGCACCAAAAACAAAAACAAGAACACATCAACGTACGTCGAAAAATATTTGGTTTAAATCAGCACTCAAAACGATAATACATCAATTGCTATGAAATTAAATGACTCACTTATATTTCCACTTTATTCCCAGCGATACAAAATTTACTCAAATATTGACACAGTTGGCGCCATTGCAATGTTTGTCCATATAAAAGTAAAAGCAGTCGCATACAATTATTTCATTTCTTTTGGTGTCATGAAATGGATGCAAATCTTTGCTAGATTACACCCTTTGAGAAATTATGTTCGATGAGTTTTTTTGATTTTAACAATAATGGTAAGCATATCATGTATTAACAGTCACATGTATATGGCAATCTTCATTTATAATTATAATAATGTTCAAATCCCAAAATTTATTGCGGGTGATATGGCATTATATAAATTGTGTTATTGTTTTAAATAGGATTCATTTTCAATTACCAGTAATCTATGGTGGAACATGCTACACCAATGTAGACTTATGTTGAAATTGTATTTGTAAATGAGAAATGCACAATTGGTAGTATTTATGCAAATAACCAGACAGTTTATTCGTGCATCAGGTTCTATCTAAAGTGGTACTCGATTTCTAGTGTTCACACATCTTTTACGCAACTCGTCAAATTTTTTGGCTGGAGCCACATTATTTTTTGAAACCCCAGAAGTAGCACCTGAAACAATATGGGGGTGATGATGGAGAACTTTAATGAATGTGGTAAAATAACAAAATGAACATGAATTCAGGGATTTTACCCCTCTGCCTGAGTAAGCCCTACCACACGGGGAACTAGCACATATAAAACAGTAATATTCATGTCCTTCTGCACATAAAGGCACAACTATATAAAATGGGGATAAATATACTTTTAGTATAGATGATAGGATCATATATATATATATATATACACTTTCATGGTATCTGAATCTTGTTCATTTATACACTTTTATTTGTTTAATTTACTGGACAACCTATTGCATTTTTCTTTCTCAATTAGAATTAATTTCAAGATATATAAAATACCTACTGATTTACATACAGAGCTTTACATGAAGAAATGCAGACTGGATCCACAACCAGAAATGCATCTGCTTATAAACAACTTTTGTGTCATTGTAAACTTTTGCTTATGTCGATGTACTGGAGACGCACCATGTCATCGATAAAATGTACATGTAGAAATTACGCCAAACACAGATGCTGGAACGATGCTGCTCTGGCAAGTTCTGTTGATATCTTTGGTCTTTGTTGCTGATACTGTATGTTTTATTTTTGAGCCATCGCAAAAGTTTGTCTCTGCCTATGACAGGGTATTTGTGTCGGTTATTTGTAAGTTATTATTCAGTTTGTACCACTCGGTCACACCGTCTGTGAGATCGAGATCGCGTAACCGGACATAGACAGCACCGAGCAGATTATTCTCCTTCAGCACATCGTGGTCCCAGATGGTCACTTGTAACGTCTTGGAACGTAGAACGTCTTCTGATATCTTGTACTCAATCTGAAATAGGAAGCGTGTGTGTATAAGTGTTTATTTATCCTCGTCGTATTGCACTGGGCATTTTAGCGAGCAGACCTCGGTTTTAAGTTTCATCTGAAGGACTGGTCAGGTGTAAAATTCTTTTTCAAGTATTTGAGAATTAATGCAAATTCAGGCCTGGCTGGGACAGAACGCACGATCCTTGATTACTAAGATGCTAACCATTACTCCACAGCGACACGTTGAAATAGGAAGCAGTATTACTCTGTAACACGTTTAAAGTTTCATAGTTCATTAACAATTTATCTGATAAACAATTCAACTCATTTCTTTTACATGCTTGGAGGAGACTTCAATACACGGGACCAACACTTCTGTGATTTAGACAATCAGACATACTGTAGAGGTACTTTTACATGGATAGCTAGTGAACTTGGAATCATGTAATCATGGATGTGAACTTCACCGCCGTCACTCGGTTCCTTGGGTGTATCCTTGGGTAAGACACTTCCCCTAGCCTCATCCGTATGGATGGGGATGTAAGTAGGGCAGTCCTGTGTATCAGAGAATATCCTCCCAGCATGTTAAAGAACCATAGGAATCTGTTTGATAGTAAGAGTAGGGCAGGATTCCTATATATCCTTCCCCTCTCTTTGAGGCAGCCTGAAATAGCCTAAACTCATCCGTAGAATTGGGACGTAAACTGGGCAGTCGTGTTTATCAAAGTCTATCCTCTGACCATGTTAAAGAACCATAGGAATCGATTCAATAGTAAGAGTAGGGCAGGGTTTCTGGATTTCTAAACACCCTTCTATCCGGAGCAGCTCGAATGACTTAAACAATGTGTTAAATGATCTGTTAAACAACAATTCATTTCTTTGGACTTCAGTACACGGGACCTCTCAGTTAACGTTCCCATGCGATGGACAAGGATAAGGAAGTAAATGTCTTGTCTAAGTATACAGTGGAGCTGGTGAGGCTTAAAGCAAACAGTGATAGACAAGAGCAAACTTTGTTTGTTTGAAAATGCTTTCCGTCATTTTTAGCAGGTTAGGGCATATATGACAGTTATTTTTTTTGTGGTAGAGGTAGACCGTCCCATTTTTTCTTGGGTAGAACCAGTACTGTATACCTACTGCCATCAGTAAAAATCGACACTAAGAACAAATGTGTACTATGAAGCTAGAATACCAGTTCATTGTATGTAGGGTGGGTGGAGTCCTTGATGATCTTGGTCTTCCTCTTGGTCTGTTTGTCTGGGTCAGGGAGGAGGTAAGTCTTCACATATGGACTTGGAAGCTCAGATCCACACATCGGCTGTAACAAATAATATACACCATGGTGAATGGATGTAAACGATCAGGATTATGTGAAGTCCTCAATAAGCAAAGATCTTTCTCGATTATAAACAATCTCCGCTTGATGTGGGTTTGACACTACAAAGGCAGCTTTATAAATGTCTAAATCAACATCATTATGTCTTCTAGGGCTCCCGACTTCATCAACTCCACATCTTTTTCCAAGAGAGGATTTTAGAAGATATTGTTACATAATTAAGACACTGTTTCGCATTACCCGTATAAAAAAAAAGTCATAGCAAAGTAAATTGAAGTAGAAAAAATACAAAATAAATACAAATTTAATATTGCAGACTGTATTTGTAATTAGCATTAGCATCTTTACTAATTTCCCATGTTAGGTATACTGTGTATACAGAGAATAGCATGTTAGTGCCTGATCCTATCCAGTTTATCAGGTGAGGCTGAGAAAAAAATGAAGTCCGAGGCTGTGCCATTTTTTTCTGTTCAAAAGCTATTTGTTTAATAATTGAAGAACAAGAGGAAATATCAAGTGACTTTACCAAGTCTTTAGCGTGCATCACCATCACATGTAGGGTGTCTTTGACAAACTCCAGTGACAATTTCACCTGACCTTCCTTGGCCAGCACCAATATTGGGTTCTCTGAAAAAGCATCAAGATGGCAATTACAAACCAATTAACTCAACCATTTAATGCCAACAATATCTGGACTACTATCAGAATCTTTCATCATGAGTATACTGGTGTTTGTCAGTGCTTCTAATATTCATTTTTAATGCAAGGGTTCATTGTATGGTAATATTATGTTAGTATTGTTTCTGATTTATAACCTGAAGTACTCATTACGTGGTCCGAGTATTAACTTTCATACCCCATCCAACCCCTTCTCCAAGAAGGTTGGCTGGGGTATGAAATAAAACTTTAATTTCGGCTTTAAACATTTGTATATTGTAAATAAAAAGTAATTTTAAACAGGTTATCACATTTTTTTAGTAAAAAATGTTTTCAACGTTTTTTGTTGTCGAAATATCTGTTATAAAATCCTGCTAATATAACCTTTGACATCAGCTTTTATTAATACAATCAAATTCTATTAAATTATGTTTTGCAGTAGAAGAAATTATCAAATGTAAGCAAGAAGCCTTGTGTTTCACTCACTTTAAACTAGCCTAATGTTTTTCATAGCCTGTAGAAAGATGGAAATATTTCAATCCTTAAGTGAACCATCCTGTAAAATTTCGTAACAATGCCTGGAAAACTGTTTGAGTTTGACACATTTTTCGGGATGGTTGTGAGTCCAGCTCACCAATCAGCATTTAGAAGACTCATTTTTAACTGATCATAAATATAGGTAGATTTCCTCTTACTGCTATAAGAATTTAATAAGTATTTTAATAAAGAAGATCTTGTAAACTCTGAATAACTACATCAAACTGGCCAAACATAGAATGTAGGCACAAGCAGAGACAGATTTGCAAAATACCTTTTCTGGAAAAAGAGTCTATTGTTTTTGGTATATAAATGTGGCTTAAGCTTTCCAAGATGTACCCCCAGTTTAAACTGGTCTTCTGATCATCTTTGTGTAGTATGCAAGCACAGAAACAAAAGTTTTCCAATTACATAAATTCACAATAAATGATTTATGGGTGTGGGTGTATACATTCATAATGAATAATGTGTGACTGTGGGTTTGTGTGGGTGTGTGGCGACTACTACGGTTTGGTTGATATAACAATAAATTGTGCTAAAACCTAAAACAGAGAGATTGGAAAACTAGTAATTCCGCTGTTTGAAGAGCGTATAATTAGGAACTGATAGGAACAGATACTTTTTAAATAGAACTTGTGAATTTTCTGAGTTCAAAGACAGGATATTTGAGCATATGATAATTAATCAACACGGGCCAAAGGAAGAGGAGGATATGTTTGGGAGTGTTGGATTGTGGGAATGGTATCAGAAGACATGAAGTTTATGGCTGGAATGCCAAGGATATATAAATGTTTTTTGTTTGTATTAAAACCTTGAGATGTAGGTGATGCCTTAGGAGATGTTTTCCCTGAGGTGCTGGATTTTCTCCTTTCTGTAATTTTATGAAAGAACAACTAGTAATACACATATAATCAATGTATTAACAGAACAATGTCACTTAAAAATGAGAGGGACAATGCAACATTGTGTATTATTGTTACATGGTACGTTTAATTACACGTTTTTTAAGTGCTGATTATTTGTTAAAATAACTAAATTTAAAGTTTAGAATGGAAGCATGGATGAGCAATTATTTAACACAGTTCAGGTAGTATTTTCATTACGAAGATATGGCCATTAAGCTTTTAAATCATCTTCCAGCCTTACGGGTGTGTGTCTTCTAAACCCGTGTTAAGGGAAACAAATAATGCATGCCAGCTTTGTCTGCTTGGAATGTAAAATATATCTTAAGACTCGGGGACGAGATTCAACTCTCAACCTCTCACATACCAACTCTCTAAACCAGTAACAGATTCTACCCTCAAGCTCTCACTTACCAACCCTCTAAACCAGTAACAGATTCTACCCTCAACCTCTCAAATACCAACCCTCTAAACCAGAAACAGATTCAAACCTAAACCTCTCACATGCCAACCCTCTAAACCAGTAACAGATTCAACCCCCAACCTCTCACATGCCAACCCCACGAACCAATACTTGTCTACTTGTATGTACTATGTCTTACCTTTCAGTTTGGGCAGATCTAGTCTTTCCTTTTGGTCCTCTTGTTCATCTCTCAGCAATGGATGGAAAAATGTATACACCATATCACACTGAAAATAGTACACAAAAAACAATACACCATATGATATTGAAAATAATAGACTGTTTTGCACAGAAAATTAGAACTTTTATAACCTATATACCATGACCTAATATAGACGAGCGACAATTATTCATTGTGACAAACAATATTTTAGGCTTTACTTCTAAGACAGAGCATAAGAAAGAAGTTTTAGGTGATATTCCCAGTCTACTTACACTAGAAGCTTCTGCTGATGAAGCGAACAAGGGGATATTCCTGGTCTACTTACATGAGAAGCTTCTGCTGATGAAGCAAACAAGGGGATATTCCCAGTCTACTTACATGAGAAGCTTCTGCTGATGAAGAAACAAGGGGATATTCCTTGTCTACTTACATGAAAGGCTTCTGCTGATGAAGCGAACAAGGGGATATTTCTGGTCTACTTACATGAGAAGCTTCTGCTGATGAAGCAAACAAGGGGATATTCCCAGTCTACTTACATGAGAAACTTTTGCAGATGAAGCGAACAAGGGGATATTCCTAGTACACTTACATGAGAAACTTCTGCGGATGAAGCGAACAAGAGGATATTCATAATCTACTTACATGAGAAACTTTTGCTAATGAAGCGAACAAGGGGATAATCCGAGTCTACTTACATGAGAAACTTCTGCTGATGAAGCAAAACAGGGATATTCCTGGTCTACTTACATGAGAAACTTCTGCTGATGAAGCAAACAAGGGGATATTCCTAGTCTACTTACATGAGAAACTTCTGCTGATGAAGTAAACAAGGGGATATTCCTGGTCTACATACATGAGAAACTTCTGCTGATGAAGCGAACAAGGGGATATTCCTGGTCTACTTGCATGAGAAACTTCTGCTGATGAAGCAAACAAGGGGGTATTTATTCCAAGTCTACTTACATGAGAAACTTCTGCGGATGAAGCAAACAAGGGGATATTCCTAGCCTACTTACATGAAAAACTTCTGCAGATGAAGCGAACAAGGGGATATTCCCAGTCTACTTACATGAGAAACTTCTGCGATATGAAGCGAACAAGGGGATATTCCTAGTCTACTTACATGAGAAACTTCTGCTGATGAAGCGAACAAGGGGATATTCCTAGTCTACTTACATGAGAAACTTCTGCTGATGAAGCGAACAAGGGGATATTCCTAGTCTACTTACATGAGAAACTACTGCTGATGAAGCAAACAAGGGGATATTCCTAGCCTACTTACATGAGAAACTTCTGCAGATGAAGCGAACAAGGGGATATTCCCAGTCTACTTACATGAGAAACTTCTGCGATATGAAGCGAACAAGGGGATATTCCAAGTCTACTTACATGAGAAACTTCTGCTGATGAAGCGAACAAGGGGATATTCCTAGTCTACTTACATGAGAAACTTCTGCTGATGAAGCGAACAAGGGGATATTCCTAGTCTACTTACATGAGAAACTTCTGCTGATGAAGCAAACAAGGGGGTATTTATTCCAAGTCTACTTACATGAGAAACTTCTGCGGATGAAGCAAACAAGGGGATATTCCTAGCCTACTTACATGAGAAACTTCTGCAGATGAAGCGAACAAGGGGATATTCCCAGTCTACTTACATGAGAAACTTCTGCGATATGAAGCGAACAAGGGGATATTCCTAGTCTACTTACATGAGAAACTTCTGCTGATGAAGCGAACAAGGGGATATTCCTAGTCTACTAACATGAGAAACTTCTGCTGATGAAGCGAACAAGGGGATATTCCTAGTCTACTTACATGAGAAACTACTGCTGATGAAGCAAACAAGGGGATATTCCTAGTCTACTTACATGAGAAACTTCTGTGGATGAAGCAAACAAGGGGATATTCCTAGTCTACTTACATGAGAAACTTCTGTGGATGAAGCGAAAAAGGGGATATTCCTGGTCTACTTACATGAGAAGCTTCTGCTGATAAAGCAAACAAGGGGATATTCCCAATCTACTTACATGAGAAACTTCTGTGGATGAAGCGAACATGGGGATATTCCCAGTCTACTTACATGAGAAACTTCTGTTGATGAATCGAACAGTTCCTGTAGAAACCTCTCAATTTCTGTCCGCCTGTTCTCTGCCACAGCCTTTACATGGCTCCGACCCAGGATCATCCTGTCAACATAACAGTTTCATGTATCATTATTTCAAAGGTATATTACTTAATTTGTATTTACAGATCCTCAACACATATTAACACATACAGAAACAATATATATTAGACCACTGTTTTAAACTGAATTGAATTGAATGTTGTTTAATGGCTCATCATAGGTTATTTAGAGCCGCCCCAGAGAGAGGGGAAGGATACATAGGAATCCGGGAACCTGCCCTACTCTTATTATCGAATAGATTCCTATGGTTCTTTAACGTGCTCGGAGGATAGACCGATACACGGGACCGCCCGGTTTACGTCCCCATCCGACGGACGAGGCTAAGGTAAAGTGTCTTGCCTAAAAACACACCGACGGAACACAGTGGCACCACGGAGGATTGAACCCGGGGCCTCCGGTTACAAATCCGCCGCGCTACCGACTGCGCCATGCCAGCCCCTTGTTTTAAACTGTAACTTAGAAAAGAATGCATTGTCCAATTAACTGAAGAATCACTTTTATCAGTCACTGAACCTCCATGAATAATGGAGGCCATCATTCAGCTACTATGATTCAAATACTGCTTACGGGGTAAATGAAATGTACTGTGTTGAGACGGAAGTATTAACCAGAATGGGGTTCCAGGGAATGCTTTTCATCTGCCATATGTGTATTTCAGCAAGGACAATCTAACTATAAAGTTTGAAAACAGGGGGTGAAATAATTCTTGATTTATGGAGCAGAATTTGCTTTAAATTGTTACAGTTTTATGAAAAAGGGCATACCCTGCATTGGATAATTTATAAGGAAGAACTGTATAAAGTTTCATGACAACAGGTCAATATTTTACCTAGTTATGAGCTATGTTAGGCATTCAGGTTAAACGTTTTATGAAATAGGGCATAACTCTGCCAAAATGAAAGTCATTGGACACAGGTAACAACATTCCTTGGGTTAAGATGAAAAAGTGCGTGAAGTTTCACAAACATAGGTCAAATACTTTTTAGGTTTCATGAAAAGGGGCGTAACTCTGGCAAAATGAAAGTTTGAGTTATCGGACATGTGTAACAACTTAAGGTAAGATATGTGTGTGAAGTTTCATGAACATAGGTTAAATACTTTTCAAGTTATGGCCAAGGTTAGGTTGCAGGTTAAAGAGTGACGGTTAACTCTTTATCTAGTAAAACTACCAAGTATTTTAATTTCAGTACACTTACTGCAAATTTTTAACACAAACAAGTCAATATAAAACTCACAGACATTATCATTATGTTGCAATCTACTAATTACTCTGCATATCAAGAGCAAAGCAAGCGATGCCAGAGACATGTTACAGTTACAGAAGTAAGCGCACAGTTACTGTGAGAAGCACACTCTGTGAGAATCACATCACCAGTGAATCTGGATAACACACTACAACAGCAGGAGTGTCACATTTAAGTTACTTCCTTACAAACCCAATCAAATGATTGATTAATTAATCATTACGGCAACCAATTGTACACAAACTGAAACACCATATTTGATCATGAGTACAGAGCATTGCCTCACTTCCACCCCTTTAAAACAATGTCACCATATAGCCATATTAAAGTGAGAAGTCTCGGAGTATGATACATAAGGATTTCTTTTTTGTTACTGATCTTATGTAAATTACACCTTCATTCAAAGGCAAAAAAGGAATTTATTATATTTCTGTGGTTGAAAGATTGGGATTTCTCAGTGAAAGAATATTCATAATCGCTAAATATTAACAACTCCGAACACAAAAATAACTAACTGTGACATTGAGTTATGATGTCAATAAAGTGTTGCTGACGTCGACGTCATCTGCCGAAAACCTTTAATATTTAGCGAATAATTTAGGTTAAGATTATACATAAACTGATTTAAAATGTAATAAATAGATTATTTAACTGCTCGGTTCGATTATATGGAAATCCTTCACTCGATGGTAGTCGTGTTTTGTTTTTTCACTCACTTGTATACGCTCGTTCGTAAAAAGAACAACACCTTTACCATCTTGTAAAGGATTTCCCTATAACCGATCCCATCAGTTAAATAATCTCTATGTAACCGATATGATAGAATATCATTTTTTAAAATGTAGCAATTATTTTATTATGGCCTAATCTCAGTAACATCTGACATAAAGATGCTATGTTTTTATAACAAATGTTTCAATAACTATGTGTACCAGTATATATAACTATAGGTATAATGGAAGAATTCTTAATGCACACTATATTATTGTGAAATATAGTTACTATTTTTATTATTATAACATTAAAGAGGCTCTACCTATATCTTTTTGTCCACCAATTGATATAAACTTTACTTAATCATACAGAGGACTATGAAAAAGGTAAATGGTAATAATTTCACCCCATCTAATATGCGTTTTGCTGGGGAAAAACAGGATTGAAAAGATCGGATTTTTGAAATTGTATTCGTAATTGTTTTAGACAAGCCGATTGCGGAGATTTTCCGATCTTATTCGTTTACAATCGGAACTACCTCGTCTGATTAGCGAAGAGTTCCGATCGATTCGTTTGCTATCGGAACTGCGCCGAATAGTTTGTAATCGCATTGCGCATGTCAGAGAAAATCGTAAAAACTCGTAGTTCTCCGGCAGGAATAAACGGCTGGGCAGCATTTTATTCAAGACATTGTTTTGATCATAATTAATAATTTACAGAACTGGAATACGAACCATGTTTATTCTTAGAATACTCATAAAATAGCTTTGTATACATATAAATGCAGTACTATTGAGTATTTAATATTTTACATTAAAAATCGCGTAGATATAGGTAGTGCCTCTTTAATATCATTAAATCATATTAGAGTGATAAGGAGGGAGGATTAAAAAGTAACAGGAAAGTCATTTCATAAATTAACCTAAAACGCTTCTTTTTTTTTAAAAGTCCCATTATTCTGAATTCTAATTCACCCGCACTACATAGCCTAGTTTAAAATATCTCATAAGATTCAATGATATATCACTGTAACGTTTGCAACGTTAGGAGAATAAGCAAGGCAATGCGACAGATATCAGTGTAATGTTTGCAACTTTAGGAGAGTAAGCAAAGCAATGCGAAAGATTTCAGATGTGTGCGTTATTTTCACATTTTAGGGGTATTAGAATAGAAATAGAACATTGTTTACGGTGAATTATCTTTTAATATATCACGGTTTGTAATTCACTGTAAAAATCTTCGGGCTCGTGAAATTACTGTTTACAATTGAATTCCAAACCGTGATATATTACACGATAATTCACCGTAAATGATGTTCTATTTCTTAATTAAATTCCTAATACCGACAGCATACAGGCATCTCAACAGCCCATACAGTCCAGTACCATCACCAAGGCTACATAATGGTGTCCCCATAACAGCGTAATATTATAGAGTCATGAATAATATCTAGTTACTTCTTGGTCGTCCCTCCTACTTCACCCATTTAATTATACACAGCACAGAATGAGAAAGCAGATTTTATTCCTTCAAAGCAGGTTTCTTTAAGTTCAAACCATACCTTTCAAATTTCGAAACTCCAGTTCTAAAACATATAATGTTTCTGAATAAAGTGATTAGCTTTAAAATTACAATTATAACCATCATAATTATGTATTCTCTTTCTTAAGAGAAGAATTCTATCAGTTTGGAATGTTGTAAACTTTTGAAATTAAAATGTTTACACCAAAAAACACAATGACAAGCTAAACATGCCAAAAGTATATGAGTTACTTACCTGGTACACGCATGCAGTAACAGCAGGTTTCAAGCTAGGGCATGCATATTATAGGTTACTAAATTTGTATGGCGAAATATTACTCTGAACGAGTTGTTTTAGCAAAGGACGACTGGCTTGTGAGTCGTCCTTTCCTTTGCCAAAACAACAAGTTCCACGTAATGGTTTGCCATACAAAATCACTAACATTTTTATTGTATTCTTTCACACTGGTTTCGATTGATTTTAATTGTTTGATTATTATTTACATTGTCACAGACTTCGTTATCTTGATTTTTGTGCGAATCATTAATTGGCGCGAAATGATCAATGTTTGATGTCGACATTGGTTGACATTATTTAAAACGTCAAGTGATCTTCTGAAGATTTTTTACCACTCATTAGGTGAGGCTAGAGTTTTTTTATAGTTAGTTTTACGGGAGATTTTGAAAAAAAATGCAGTAGGACGAGGAAATAAAAATAAAAATAACAAGAGGTCAATGACCTTGAAGCTCTACTGATCGATTTTGATTTCAGGAAGTAGTCGCTACAAACTGTTTTTTTTTAAATCTATTTTTAGCTGTGGTGGCCATCTTGAATTTCCGGCCGACCTGAAATTTTGCTAGGATCAATTAGACATCAAGAGCAACATTCCTGTGAAGTTTCATGAAAATCCGTCAAGTAGTTTCAGAGGAGTAGTCGCTACAAGTTTTCATTATATAACTCTATGTAAACAAAGATGGCCACTGACAGCCATGTTTAACATTGAATCAAAATAATGTTCGACTCGGATAACCATCATGTCATGCTGATCATTTTAGAAAAAGTCCCATATCAATATCTCTTATAGTTTTCAAGAAGTAGTCGCTACAAACTTATTTTTTAAAAATCTATTTTTAACTGTGGCGGCCATCTTGAATTTCCGGCCGACCTGAAATTTTTCTAGGATCAACTAGACATCAAGAGCAACATTCCTGTGAAGTTTCATGAACATCCGTCAAGTAGTTTCAGAGGAGTAGTCGCTACAAGTTTTTACTATATAACTCTATGTAACCAAAGATGGCCACTGGCAGCCATGTTTAACGTCGAATCAAAATAATTTTCCACAAGGATCTACATCATGTCATGCTCATCATTTTAGAAAAAGTCCCATATCAATATCACTTATAGTTTTCAAGAAGTAGTCGCTACAAACTTATTTTTTAAAAATCTATTTTTAGCTGTGACGGCCATCTTGAATTTCCGGCCGACCTGAAATTTTTCTAGGATCAATTAGACATCAAGAGCAACATTCCTGTAACGTTTCATGACAATCCGCCAAGTAGTTTCAGAGGAGTAGTCACTACAAGTTTTTACTATATAACTCAATGTAAACAAAGATGGCCGCTGGCAGCCATGTTTAAGGTCGAATCAAAACGATTTTCGACAAGGATCAACATCATGTCATGCTGATCATTTTAGAAAAAGTCCCATATCAATATCACTTATAGTTTTCAAGAAATAGTCGCTACAAACTTGTATTTTGAAAATCTATTTTTAGCCATGGCGGACATCTTGAATTTCCGGCCGTCCTGAAATTTTGCTAGGATCAATTAGACATCAAGAGCAACATTTTTGTGAAGTTTCATGAAAATCCGTCAAGTAGTTTCAGAGGAGTAGTCGCTACAAGTTTTCATTATATAACTCTATGTAAACAAAGATGGCCGCTGGCAGCCACGTTTAACGTCGAATCAAAACGATTTTTGTTAAGGACCAACATCATGTCATGCTGATCATTTTAGAAAAAGTCCGATTTCAATATCACTTATAGTTTTCAAGAAGAAGTCGCTACAAACTTGCATGAAAATCTATTTTTAGCCATGGCGGCCATCTTGAATTTCCGGCCGACCTGAAATTTTGCTAGGATCAATTAGACATTAAGAGCAACAATTCTGTGAAGTTTCATGAAAATCCATCAAGTAGTTTCAGAGGAGTAGTCGCTACAAGTTTTCATTATATAACTCTATGTAAACAAAGATGGCCGCTGGCAGCCATGTTTATCGTCAAATCAAAACGATTTTCGACAAGGACCAACATCATGTCATGCTGATCATTTCAGAAAAAGTCCCATATCAATATCACTTATAGTTTTCAAGAAGTAGTCGCTACAAACTTGTATTTAAAAAATCTATTTTTAGCTTTGGTAGCCATCTTGGATTTCACATCAACATGAATTTTTGCTAGGATCAACTAGACTTCATGGGCAACATTTTTGTAAAGTTTTATGAATATCCATCCAGTAGTTTCAGAGGAGTAGTCGCTACAAATAAAAGTTAACGGACAGACGGACAGACGGACAGACAGACGGACGACGGACGCCGCACCACGGCATAAGCTCTGCTGATCTCTGATCAGTAGAGCTAAAAATGAGGAGTCGATAAAATAAATAAAAATAAAATAGAAAATTTCAGATTTTTTTTATTTTCATAAAATAAGTTTTTCTCGTAAAATTACTATTAAACGTGAGAATTGCTTTGATTGACTGTCAGATTAATATTTTTGAGTATGCATTTTAAAGAAATTATCACAAATTTGCTATTGAACACACTTCAAATCGAAACAAAATGTAATGTATAAACTGGAAATTATTGAATGTTTATCTTTCATAGTTGCAAGAATGATAGACATATTTTTCCCCGACTTATGTCAAGACTAAGAATATTCTCAAGAAAGGTTTATGAACTCAATGCCTAGTAGAGCGAAATAGGTATTGTGGTGTTCAATGGTATACATTAAATTGTGATTGTAAACATGTATACTAAAGAGACTAAATTAATAAATAAAAAGTGTGCAATTTAACGTTATTGTGAAAATAAAAGTTTCAGGATAGGCATAACTTTTTTTTTAAAAAAGATGTAGCAGATCGAACTGGAGGAAAAAATAAAATAAAATTTACAGTTTAGACTTTTATTTTTATTTCAGTTTTGCAAAATTTAGGGTAGGCTCTCCCGTAAATCTAAAAAAAAAAAAAACTCTGGCCTGAATGAATATTTTAACTATTTCGTCATTTTTTTTCACGAAATCTTGGAAAACCATGTCGTTACATGTTTCCATTTCTTTACAGTTGAAGTAGCTACTTGTCAACGTGCAATATGTTAACGTTCAGTATCATAGAATACTGAATGATTAAAGCAATGCAAAGTTTACGGGACAATATAAAAGTATACAACAAAGTGATGTATCATGGTCATACAATATGCACATAGCATACATAGAACATGCACTTAGCATACACAGAACATGCATATAACACGCATATAACATGCACATCATCATAGTTATTTCACTGAACCTTATAGAGCTAGTGTTACGGCTGTGCGTTATGCTGATTTTACTTAGATAACAAATCATTCTTCATGATGCAGATGATCTTGTTATTGTGGTCTTCATAAGGGAGCACCCCACCATCATACCCTCTAAGGTATTGAGAGTTGTGGAGGGAACCCCCAACTATACACTCTCACACCTGTGCAATATTGCAAAGGAGCTACCATAAGAACCACTGCAGGACTTAAATCTAGCACTTTTATCAACTGGCACGTTTTTGCATGTTGATGAACAAGAGGTCAATGACCTTGAAGCTGTACTGATAGATTTTGATAGCTAGATCAGCCATGGGAACCTGTGAAGTTTTATGGAAATAAGACCAACACTTTCAGAGAAGTAGTTGCCACAAGTCTTTCCTACATCACTCTATGTAAAAAAAGGATGGTCGATGGCAGCCATGTTTGGCATAGAATCAAAATGAATTTTGTTTAGAACCAACTACAAGTTGCCACAAACTTGTATTTAAGCTGTGGCAGCCATCTTGAATTTCCGGCCAACCTGATTTTTACTTGGGACTAACTGGACATCAAGACCACCATTCCTGTAAAGTTTTATGAGTCATTTTGGTAAAGGTACCAAACCAATCCCACTTATGGTTTTAGAGAAGTAGTCACCACAAAATTGTATTTAAAATCTAGTTTTAGCCATGGTGGCCATCTTGAATTGTAGGCCAACCTGATTTTTACTTAGGACCAACTAGACATCAAGAGCAACAATCCTATATTCCTAAATATTATGAGTTATTATGCAACATTACCTATGCAACTTTATAATCTCATTCAATTTTATCCTAGTCTAAAGAATATATCCTTTTCCAGTTTATAAAAATGTCATAATGCTACCACAACTTTTAATTATAAAGCTATATCAATTAAATCTGTTACAACATCAACCTTAGTTAATCCTATTTGCTGCTCAACAGTAATTTCTCCAAATGACCCTTTTGTAACATAGAATGATTGGTATTCATAAATATAACAGGTGTGTGACCACTTCACAGGTCATGTTATGCCATTTCTCCAGAGAATTAGGTTATTGTCTCACCAGTACAAGTAGATTTGCTCTTGTCTCAGTCAAAATAAAATCTTAAAATCCTACAATTTGTTTTCAGTCTTTTTCTGAGAGCCAAAAATACAAAGGAGACTTAATTCTTACACATCTATGAATGTATAATGGACTGTCCTTTCTTTGAATTTGGACCAGTCCATTTATAGTGCAAAGGGGTGTTTCGGCTAAATGACAGTGTAAACCCTGATCAGCCTGCAAGATGTCATGCCAGTCATTTTGGTAAAGGTTCCAATTCAATATCACTTACGGTTTTTGAGAAGTAGTAGCCACAATGTCGCATTTTTAAAATCTATTTTTAGCAGTGGCGATCATCTTGAATTTCCTACCTACCTGAATTTTTGCTAGGATCAACTAGACATCAAGAGCAACATTCCTGTCAAGTTTCATGAAATTCCATCAAGTAGTTTCAAAGGAGTAGTCACAAACTTTTCCTACATAACCCTATGTAAACAAAGATGGCCGCTGGCGGCCATGTTTGACATCCAATCAAAATGAACTTTGGTTATAGGACCAGCTACATGTCATGGCAGTCATTTTGGTAAAGGTTCCAAATCAATATCATTTGTTTTTTGAGAAGTAGTCGCCACAAAATCGCATT
The DNA here is from genome assembly GCA_037043455.1 of Cyrtodaria siliqua. Taxonomy (NCBI): domain Eukaryota; kingdom Metazoa; phylum Mollusca; class Bivalvia; order Adapedonta; family Hiatellidae; genus Cyrtodaria; species Cyrtodaria siliqua. Next base: position 78,005 of record JAWPHD010009065.1, on the reverse strand, counting down.
TTTAAAATATATTTTTAGCTGTGGCGGCCATCTTGAATTTCCAGCCAACCTGAATTTTTGGTAGGATCAACTAGACTATCAAGAGTAACATTCCTGTGATGTTTCATGAAAATCTGTCTAGAAGCTGTCTAGAATGAGAGTGATATTTCAAGAATAGTTGGCTGTGTGTAGAATGATAGTGATATTTCAAGAATAGTTGACAGTGTTTAGCATGAGTGATATTTCAGGAAAACTTGACTATAGAGTGACACTGATATTTCAGGAAAAGTTGACTGTGTAGAGTGGGAGTGATATTTTAAGAATAGTTAACTGTGTTTAGCATGAGAGTGATATTTCAGGAAAATTTGACTGTGTGTAGAATGAGTGATATTTTAAGAAAAGTTGACTGTGTGTAGAATGAGTGATATTTTAAGAAAAGTTGGCTGTGTGTAGAATGAGAGTGATACTTTAGGTACAATTTACCGTTGAAGACTAAAACGCCTAAAGTTGGGTCTGAAACTGGCCTGAGTTTCAGGGGCTGAAGTTGGTCTGAATTATAACGAGTCAAGTATGTCAACTCTTTCAAAATATGCAAATACATGTACTGGAAGAGAAATTAAAAGGAAAACAATAATACATTTTCTGTTGAAAGTAAGTCTGTACAATTTTACTGGAATAAGATCTAGAGTTGGTTTTGCGTTTCTTTATGCTAATTTTAGCAAAATATACAAGTAATTTATAAGAACTGTAATTAAATTAAAAAAAAGTTATATAATTCCTGAAAAATAAGACTGAACTTATTTCTGTTTCAAAGTTTATAGCGTGTTTTACTGATAGATTTTAAAAAAATATACTTAATTATAAGATTTAAAAAATATATATATAATTATAAAAATAATCTATGAAGAAAACCGAAAATTAAGCAAGAAATGTCACTGTAAGTGATAAATGCCCCCGAAGTGTCCTTTGACCTCTAAGTATGACCTTGACCTTGGATCCATGGACCTGGATTTTGTGCACGTCACGTCGTTTGGTTGGGGTGAGCACTTGTGCCAAGTTATTTGAAAATCCGTCCAGGCATGCAAAAGTTATTGACCGGACACAATTTGACCTTTGACCTTGAAGTGTGACCTTGGGGCCACAGACCTGGATTTTGTGCGCGACACATCGTCTTGTTGTGGTGAGCACTTGTGCCAAATTATTTGAAAATCCGTCCATGAATGCCAGAGTTCTTGGCCGGACACATTTTGACGCTTGACCTCCAAGTGTGACCTTGACCTTGAAGACCTGGGTTTTGCGTGCGACACATAGTCTTGTTATGGTGATCACTTGTGCCAAGTTATTTAAAAATCCCTGCAGGGGTTGTGACGTTATGGTCCGGACACGAAATTGCGTACCTGTTTTTGACCTATGAACTGCAAGTGTGACCTTGACCTTTGAGGTACAGACCTGGGTTTTGCGCGCGATACATCGTCTTGTTATGGTGATTACTTGTGCCAAGTTATTTACAAATCCCTGTAGAGGTTGTGATGTTACGGTCCGGACACAAAATTGCGTACCTGTTTTTGACCTATGATCTTCAAGTGTGACCTTGACCTTTGAGGTACGGACCTGGGTTTAAGTGCGACACATTGTTTTATTATGGTGATCCCTTGTGCCAAGTTATTTAAAAATCCCTGCAAGGGTTGTGACGTTACGGTCTGGACACGAAATTGCGTACCTGTTTTTGACCTATGAACTTCAACTGTGACCTTGACCTTTGAGGTACGGACCTGGGTTTTGCACGCAACACATCGTCTTGTTATGGTGATCACTTGTGCCAAGTTAATCAAACATCTATGCAGGGGTTTTGAAGGTACAGTCCGGACACGAACTGCGGAATGACGGACAGACAGAATGGACACAAACTGCGGAATGACGGACGGACAGAATCCTGACAGTGCGATTACTATATGCCCCCGAAAAATATTTTTCAGGGGCATAATAAAAGTGTGTATATTTATGTTGACAATTACATTTTTCTTAAACATACATGTATATATTTTGTATATATTTATATATATCGAGAACTTATTGGGTGTTTATTTTTATATTTTAGTACAATTACTCAAATAAGCATCAGCAGCAGCAGGGAGGGGCAAATTCATGCATGCATTATAACATAATCTGCCTCTGTACGGGACATGAAGCAGTTTATATACACTCAACAAAGCCAATATCCTGCCGGCCTAAAGCTGTGGTAGTTGTACAACATGCATACTTTAGTATATCCCCCATGATTATCTAGATAATGACAGGGGCTGCATTGCTCACTGTTACCACTACTAAAGTATTGATGCTATAGTGATGTCTCGCTCAGCTTGATCTATTATTAATATTTTAAAGGGACACAAGCAATCTTCTGGGTGGTTTTCTTAATGCTCAGAAATTAAAGTAAGAAAATTCCAGAAAAAGGAATTTTTGGAGTCATTCTACCCAACTATACCTGACTGTGGCATTTCTAATGGGAAACTTCATCTATCTCTGATCTCCCTCTGAAATGCTGTCCCAGTGTGACTTTACATATGTTAAATAGGGAGGTAAAACCCTGTTGTTGTTTTTTAAAAGTTTGGATTTTTGTTAACACTAGCTGCATCATGCAAGTTTTAAAAAAACATGAGCCAATCAAAACTATTGTCTTGATTTGCTTACCGTTCTTTAAAATAACTCGTTCAGTCTGAAAATTTATGTTAAATTGAGTTATTTCCCTTTCCATGACTAGGCTGTTTGAAATTAAATGAAATGGGGTTTTACGTTCCATATTAGGTTATATTAGGTTAGCAACCTCAAAGGGAGATGAAATGAAGGATAACATTTCCATCAGACATGCCAGGGACTATAGCTCTAAAGCCAAGGCATTATCAACTGAGCTATCAAGACCGTCCAGCTGTTTTAACCTGGAAGACTTTACCTTCTTCAAAATAATTTGGGTGGAAATATAAAAATATTGGTGAGTGTTCCTTTTTAAACTTAAATTTTACTACAATTTGACAACTTACCTTCCCTGAAGAGGAGGCCAGTTAATGAGAGGAAATAAAGCAGCCATTTTGTTTCTGAACTCCACAAACTCCGAGAAGATACGGAAAATGTATGTTGGCACTTTTTGATTATCTCTTTCTACTTTCAATGTGTAAATCTGAAAGTCAAGCAGATAGGAACTGTATTTAACTTTTAAAAATACAATTATTAAAGAGAAAGTCTATGCCATTTTCTTATTTAGAGATTGAACAGGATACAAACAAATTCTCAAACTTGCATTACATGCACATCAAAGGTGGTTAAAAGGCGATAACAGCGAGCGGAGTTAAAATTTGACACGACAGATCACTGACAGCCACGTCTGCAACTGAACTGTGAGAGCTGTGAATTTTCAGAACATGAAAACAAAGAGATTTTTGGAACATGAAAACAAACTGATTTCAGAAAATGTAAACAAACTGATTTTTGAAACATGAAAACAAATTGATTTTTCGGAAAATGAAGGGGTGATGGCATACCCAAGTGACCCCTTAAAGGACAACAGATCTTTAATTGGGATTGAAAACATTGGCCGCTGATGCTATTGATCAGGTGACTGCTTATTAAGGTGATATAATGAATGAAATTGCACAGTCGTGTTTGGATATGACCGCTCCAGCAGGTGACGTCTATCAGCAGGTGACCATTCGTGCATGTTTGACCATACTTACATAATGTTTCTACTTACATAGTGTTTATCTGGCGTGTACCTCTTCTGGATACCGTGCACTTCTACATGCCTGATTCTTCCATCAGTTTGTTGACTGTTAAAAAATAATCTAATATTAGAGCATGATATCTATAAATCTATTTGGAAGAAAACACGACTTACAATCCATTCTGAAGCAAAGATTTCCTTTACATGTCAAACTTTTGGCTTAAAGGGACACATGGCAAGATTGATTTTTTTAAAAACTTGTTTTTCTACATTATTTTTTCTACATAACTTGCATTTGTTCGATCATTAATATTAATTAATGCATAATAGTATAAATAAAGCAAATTATGGTTGCATATTTCTAACTGCTGATTATATTGCACCAACAATATATATAAACCTATGGTAAAATAACGAAGAAACATTGAAAACTCAAAAATTTATTTAATATATGCAAGCAGTTTTCAATTTAAAATGATACTGGAGTAATAAATCAAGCTGGTAACTTAAACGCTTCCTAAAAACTTCAAGATTGCCATGTGTCCCTTTAACGCATGATATATTCAGACCTGATACACATACAAATCATACAATTATATACCGATGGATGCTCCCCGAAATGTATCCTCAACTTATCATATGGCCTTGTATCGCCCAGCACTTTTCAATTTGCAGTTCCATTAGTAGTTTATGCTCCATAAAAAAAATCTAAGTATAAAAATTCCAAAGGGCAATTACTCTAATTTGAATAAAGACAGAGTTACGGTTCTTACACTCTGCACTTCCCTCGTTGCCCTCTATCATTGTTTGAAGTTTCAGTGCAGTCCCATCAGTAGTTTTGAAGATATGCTCCGGGCTGGTGTGGCGCAGTCGGTAGCGCGGCGTATTTGTAACCGGAGGCCCTGGGTTCAATCCTCCGTGGTGCCACTGAGTTCTGTCGGTGTGTTCTTGGGCAAGACACTTTACCTTAGCCTCGTCCGTAGGATGGGGACGTAAACCGGGCGGTCCCGTGTATCGGTCTATCTTCCGAGCACGTTAAAGAACCATAGGAAACTATTCGATAATAAGAGTAGGGCAGGTTCCCGGATTCCTATGTATCCTTCCCCTCTCTCTGGGGCGGCTCTAAATAACCTATACTGTGTTGATGAGCCGTTAAACAACATTCAATTCAATTCCGGACAAAAAAAAATCAAAGTATAAAATTACAAAAGGGCAATAACTCTAATTTGAACAAAGACAGAGTTACGGTTCTAGCACTCTGCACTTCCTCTCATTGCCCTCTGTCATTGTGTGAAGCTTCATTGCAGTCCCATCCGTAGTTCTGCAGATATGCTCCGGACAAGAAAGTGTGACGGAAACACGGACGCACAAACCCACAGATGCACAGAAGGACGGACGGAAGGACGGACAAAGTGGCTGTTTCTTTAAACACGTTTCATTAATCAAAATTTAATAATAACTCATTTAAGATCCTTTATTTACATATTTCAGATAGAATCCTTAAAATATATCAATTAACCCAATGATATATCTACATATATATACTTCAAGTGTAAATGAAAACACTGACTTACGTATAAACTTTGGGTACCTTATGACAAGAGTGTTCTCTCAGTATGACTCAAGAACTCCATCTGGGCTAGGTTGTGAATGATTCATATAATATTTCAAGTGAAATAATAAGAATGCCTTACGTGTAAGCTTTAGGTATGAATGACAACAGTGCTCCCTCAGTATGACTGGAGAACTTCATCTGGGCCAAGTTATGAATGATTCGTATAATATTTCAAGTGAAATAATAAGAATGCCTTACGTGTAAGCTTTAGGTATGAATGACAACAGTGCTCCCTCAGTATGACTGGAGAACTTCATCTGGGCCAAGTTGTGAATGAAGAAGTTGATCTGTGTTGACTTGGCACTCAAGCTTTCCTGAATCATTCTGAAAATAAGTAGTAGCAATTGATGGAAAATTATACAATCTACTGCTACTACATATATATATGTGTATATATTTCTTCACCTAAATTTACCTGGTGGTGTAATGGTAGCGCGTCTGCTTTGCATGTTCAATCCCCGTTAAGTTGCATGTTCAGTCCCAGTTAAAGTCAAGACCAAATATTTTATATTCTCTAATTCAAGAGGTGAACATTACACTTCACTCTTTAGACTGATAAAAGTAAGTATATCTTAATGACTTACTTTGTAAACTCTGCTGCTGCCTGCGTGTCTGACTACCCGGGTAGTAGCGCCCTCTGTAGTCTGATAACAGTAAGTGTATCTTAATGACTTACTTTGTAAACTCTGCTGCTGCCTGCGTGTCGGAATACCAGGGTAGTAGCGCCCTCTGTAGTCTGATAACAAGTGTATCTTAATGACTTACTTTGTAAACTCTGCTGCTGCCTGCGTGTCTGAATACCCGGGTAGTAGTGCTCTGTAGTCTGATAACAGTAAGTGTATCTTAATGACTTACTTTGTAAACTCTGCTGCTGCCTGCGTGTCTGAATACCTGGGTAGTAGCGCTCTGTAGTCTGATAACAGTAAGTGTATCTTAATGACATACTTTGTAAACTCTGCTGCTGCCTGCGTGTCTGAATACACAGGTAGTAGCGCCCTCTACAGTCTGATAACAGTAAGTGTATCTTAATGACTTACTTTGTAAACTCTGCTGCTGCCTGCGTGTCTGAATACCCGGGTAGTAGCGCCCTCTGTAGTCTGATAACAGTAAGTGTATCTTAATGACTTACCTAGCAAACTCTGCTGCTGCCTGCGTGTCTGAATACCCGGGTAGTAGTGCACTCTGTAGTCTGATAACAGTAAGTGTATCTTAATGACTTACTTTGTAAACTCTGCCCTTTCCTGCGTGTCTGAATACCCTGGTAGTAGCGCCCTCTGTAGTCTGATAACAGTAAGTGTATCTTAATGACTTACTTTGTAAACTCTGCTGCTGCCTGCGTGTATTCAGGGTAGCGCCCTCTGTAGTCTGATAACAGTAAGTGTATCTTAATGAATTACTTTGTAAACTTTGCTGCTGCCTGCGTATCTGAATACCCGGGTAGTAGCGCCCTCTGTAATCTGATAACAGTAAGTGTATCTTAATGAATTACTTTGTAAACTCTGCTGCTGCCTGCGTATCTGAATACCCGGGTAGTAGCGCCCTCTGTAATCTGATAACAGTAAATGTATCTTAATGACTTACTTTGTAAACTCTGCTGCTGCCTGCGTGTCTGAATACCCGGGTAGTAGCGCCCTCTGTAGTCTGATAACAGTAAGAGTATCTTAATGACTTACTTTGTAAACTCTGCTGCTGCCTGCGTGTCTGAATAACCGGGTAGTAGCGCCCTCTGTACAAACTCAACCCCCTTCTCTGTTATACCTGGGATACCAGACCGCAACATCTGAACAAAGGGGATGCATTCTTTTATTTTATCGTGTCAATGCTACCTTTTAAATGGTTCCTCAAATGTGATATCTCGCGAATAAAGTTCAAATTTAACACAGATTTTGTTTACTTATTTCCCCATCTCCCGGAAAGTATTTTAATAATAACTCCCGTCTCCCAAGGAGAAACGTTTCCTGAAACTCTCTGAAAGAAATCATTCATTAAACTCCCTGATTGAGGTAAATATCACAGGTATATGTATGGCATGTCATTATTTGTTGTTCAGAGTATGATTCTCCTAACTCTGAATGGCAATATGGTGTTATGGTGAGGCTGAACATAACAAATTGCTTGTATGTTGTTTCCCTACCTACTCATGAAAAAGGGCCCTAATCAAAACTTTTTACAGCAATTCTTTTATTTTTTAAAATAAATCAAAGTGTTACTAACTCCATGAGGAAAAACTCAGGGTGGGCAATAAAGTACATCAGATTATCTTGAAGAGCCTATAAGGCGTTGATATGTAGTTTAATTAGGCAATTAAAAAAGCTCCAGTAATTAATATAAATACATGCATCAAGTTTCATTTATTAAACCTGTAATGCATTTCTAACTGCAAGCATTTTAATTAAATCATTGGCAATGAATGCTGAACTCACACAGATGATATATTTTCGATAGATAACTAGAGCTATCACTAAAGGTGATTAATACCCCCGCTTGGTGACCAGTTTGAATATGCGTGTATCCTCAGATAACTAGAGCTATCACTAAAGGTGATTAATACCCCCGCTTGGTGACAAGTTTGAATATGCGTGTATCCTCAGATAACTAGAGCTATCACTAAAGGTGATTAATACCCCCGCTTGGTGACCAGTTTGAATATGCGTGTATCCTCAGATAACTAGAGCTATCACTAAAGGTAATTAATACCCCCGCTTGGTGACAAGTTTGAATATGTGTGTATCCTCAATTAAGGTACTGATTCTGTATTTTCATATAAATTAACTAAAAAACAAATTTAATGCAAATAATGTGAAGGTGATTAATACTCCTGTATTAGTGTCCAGTCAGAATAGGTATCATTTCCTTAATATGGATGCGTGGGAATACTCTGAAGTTTGTGCTGAGCAGTCTCAATTACAAATAATTAAAAAGATATGTGGAGTCGCACATATTAAATAAGAAAAAGGAAAAGCATATAATATGCAACAATTATCTGATTATCTGTTAAATAACACGACAAATAATTAAAATATGTGGATAATCATGTGTAAAAATTAGTGGAATGCAACCTCATGTGGTTTTCATAATGTATTTCCACATCTTACCAAAAATGAAAAGCAAATATGCAACCATGTAACTATTTAAACGTAAATAATAAAACGTGATGCGACGTGACGCGACGGACAAAGTGATTTCTATGGTATAATAATAATAATATAAACTTACCAATGAGAACAGGTTTATAAATAGATTAGCATGTTTGCGTAAAATGTTGAAAGACTGGCAGCACATGTCGATGAAATGCTGGAACTTGTCACTCTGTCTGTCCCCGTCGTTGATTACGTACGCCATGTCCGACGTCAACACAAACTTCACTCGATCTCTGAAACATGAAATATGTTTCCGTCATTTTTATACAGGATTTGATCACTTCATGTTTTAAGTTGATCCCATTACAGGAGTGTCATGAGGTGCCATTTTGTTTTCAAGTGATGGACATTCTGTACAAAATATGCATATCTGTTTGAAATGTTCCTATTTGTCATTCCTTTAATTGACCTCTATGTTACATTACAGTGATGTTGTATAAATAGTGAAGGAAATGCAATGCATATATGAAAGATATAAAACATCTAATTAACTATTGAACATTGTCTTAACGTTTGCATCGTTGATAAATGTTTGCTTTGTACTATCAACTGGCCGATTAGTCACGAAATATCACCATCTACAATAAGCGGAGATATCTGGGCTGTGTTGACTCATTTCACATCAAGTAGCCACATTCAATTTTCAGACAAATATTAACCGTACAAAAACTTTGAACTTATGACAGTGTATCAGTTATATAATGGTTGCAAATTTTGTTAAAAGGAGGCACCTAAGTGGAGCCATTAAGCTCGACCTGCCACCAATAAACAACTCATATACTGTCGCAAAAGTCGCAATTAACAATACTGAGTTTCCTATTCCTATTTCAATGTTTTCAACAGTTTTACGAAAAAACATTCTTTAATGATTTCTCTTTTTTTAAACAGTTTAATATCACGTGACTAACTTACGAAAGGTAATTTTTTTTAAATGTCAACAAATCGGTACGTAGTGCTTTAAAAACTAGAAATATGTCCATGGGACACGGTCGCCCCCGCTGAAAACAGTGTAAAACGTAACATATGACGTAGAAGGGTCTGTAACTCTGGTAATACTGGGACGAATTTGACGACGAATCAATATGCACGTTTTGATATCATAGGTAAGCATCCTGTAAAGTTTGATAATAACAGAGGAAAACTGTGGTTGGAGATAGACACAAAAGATATTTTGACGTAAAATTTGACCAAGATGGGCCATAACTCTGGAAATACTGGGTCGATTTTGATGCCGAAACGGTATGCACATCTTGACATCATAGGTATATACATCCTGTAAAGTTTGGAAGCAAATTGGTTGAAAAGTGTGGGACTGAATAGACACACAAGACATTCTGACGTAAAATTTGATGAAAAAGGGGCCATAACTGTGGTAATACTGGGTCAATTTTGATGCCAGAATGGTATGCATATCTTGACATCATAGGTAAGCATCCTGTAAAGTTTCGAAGCAATCGGTTGAAAACTGTGGGAGGAGATAGACACACAAGCTATTTTGACGTAAAAAATGACAAAAAAGGGGCCATAACTCCCATAATACTTGGTCGATTTTGAAGCCAAAACGATATGCACATCTTGACATCATAGGTAAGCATCCTGTAAAGTTTCGAAGCAATTGGTAATTGGGGCATAAAAATGCTGCAATGCACTTCTTTACAAGCTTTGTCAAAAAACAATTTTGATTACACTACACGCATTTCGTAATACCTTTTGATATTGCCAAACATCTGAGCATCTCCGAGTATCTTGTCGAAGTCAATGTGGAACAGATGCCCAGACTGCTTCATCATGATGTTGTCGTTGTGGCGATCACAGACGCCCAGCACATAGGTGGCGACACAGTAGCCAGCGCAGGAACGCGTGAAATTCTCCACAGCCTGTGGACAATAACAATTTTGATGTAGGTCTTCGAGATATCAATGGACACTGTTCCCAGCAACAAAAATGATGAATTACTAGTCAGTATACACTAGATGACTGTATCATCCGCGCAATCTTGAGGGACTGTATCAATTATGTAAGATAAACAAACTGTCTTTTATAACAAAGGTACAATATGAATTCACATTCAGGTCATAGATAGGCTTACATACCTGTCAAAGTGTAACACATTGGGTGTGAGATATACACATTTGTGTGTCAAATCACGCATCTATTTTATGTTCTCACACATTCTAACAATTTGACCAAAATATTTTTGGTCTGCGATATTTTTAATGACATTTAGTATATTTTATTTAACCAGGATTTCCATATCGCTTTCGTGTATTGTGTGGTTTAAATAAATTCTTTTAAAATATATAATCATATGAACGGCATTACCAGTATACCTCTCTAGGCTAAAATTCATAAAATTCAACTAAAGAATATCTCAAGCTTCAGTGGACTTCACCCCAATGACCCCCTCCCTAACCAAGGGTCAACCGCCCCATGGTCACCATCTCACTCTTGACTTCCATTGGGCATTGACGGCTATCAGTCAGGGAACTTTTGAAAAACCATCACCTTAAATGGTGATGATGTTTCATCACATCATAATTAAATACGCGAACTCGCTACAATGCTACAAGTCCGATCTATTTCACGTCCCTATGTTTATCGCCGTTATTGTTTCTTGTTGGTATGTTGGTTTATCAGTAGAAGTATAGATAGGAAACCCGCCAGAGAACCTGTCTACACACGGGTTGATTTTCGAGACAAATGGCAGAAATCGGTGCAGAAGGTTAACACATGTTACTGCCTATCATCCAATTTTATCGAATTTTGTTTGATGAATGTTATAAAATTTTCTAAAAATGGATAGACGAAGAATTGAGCTTTGACTTGAATATATCGCGACAGGAATGAAGTGTTTCACTTTGATCAAGTTGACAGTTCTTTCCTCGTTTCAAACTGGGTGGTGAAAAACCTTTTCAAGATTATACTATGTGACGATAATTCGTTACCTGAATTATTTTTGAAAATGTAACGGATGAATGAAGAATGAAAGATGACGGAAAATGATGACCATGAGAATAAACATCATCACCATTTAAGGTGATGGTTTAAATGGTGATGGTTTTTCAAAGAAACATTATCACCATTTAAGGTGATGGTTTTTCAAAAGTTCCCTGACTGGCTATGGGCTTGAGGACATGTATGTTTAGTCATGTTTATTATTGACATAATCGTCAAACATGTTCAAGCAAAACTTAAATTGCCCAAGTACTTTGGAGTTATCCCCCTTTACCTTCTGATAATCCAACTCTGTCGGATTGTTCTTCTGTAGCCAGTCTTTGATTGTTCGATCCTTAAAAGAACCAGTCACACCAGACGAAACCTGGATTTTTCTCAAGGTTTCAGATTCTGTTATGATTTCTATAAATCCTGGAAAATTAGACGACAAATCTATGAAATCCATGAAATAAATTTTATGGACCATCACAATTTGGGTTCCATGGGAGCCCAGAATTTGCAGAAGACAAAATTACTTACACTAGGAGAGATCCCATACCAGAATATGGGAGAAGTATGAATAAGATGCATAATGCTATAAGAAATTATAGATCTACACAATAGCTAAGTACGTACTAGTGGGGGTAGGGAAGTGGGAGGGGGTTAGTGGGGGGAGGTAGGGGTGGTGGGGCAGTGGGGGATGGCAACATAACTATATGTGTAAGAATTGACCAAAACAACACAGAAATATGTAAAAAAAATACTAAAAAAGTGGGGGTTGGGCGAGGCGAGGCGAGGCGAGGAGGGAGCCCATGCCCCAATATGGGTGAAGTATGAATAAAATGCATAATGCTATACGAAATGCCAAACCAAAATTTTAGATATATACAGCAGCTTACATGCAAACCTTGATCTACCCTTATTGCACATTTTATGGGCCATCACAATTTGCAGAAGACAAAATTACTTACGCAACCCTTTACAACATACTATAAGGAAACCAAATCCTAAATTTAGTTGAGCTAGGACAAGAAATGTAACAGATATAGACCTGTAAACACAGCTTACATGCAAAATGTGATGTGAAATAGACACATGTGGGTTACATGGGAGCCCAGGGGTTACAGGAACCAACATTACTTAAGCATCCTTAAGATAATGCTATAAGGAAGCCCATGGCCAAATTTGGTTGTGCTAGGATAAGATATGTAAGAGACATAGACTTTTAAACACAGCTTATAATTGCAAAAGTTGATGTGAAATGGGACACATTTTAAGGGCTATCTGAATTTGGCTTCCATGGGAGCCCATGGGTTACAGGAACCAAAATTGCTTATGCAGCCCTTAAGATAATGCTATAAGGAAGCCCATGGCCAAATTTGGTTGTGCTAGGATAAGATATGTAAGAGACATAGACTTTTAAACACAGCTTACACGCAAACCTTGATGTGGGATGACGACACTGACGTGATTACACAAGCTCTTTTATTCTTCGAATAGTCCAGCTAATAAACTAAGGTACACATTAAAGTCCCTATCCTGCCATCAACAGACATATTTTACAACAGATGTACACCGTTTTTAAACCTACTGATGACGAGGTATATAATTACACAACTTACATATTTTGAGAATCCAAACTCTACAGACACAATATAAATGGCTTTGACCAGCCAGACCAAACCGCAAATCTGGAGCCTCGAATTAAGAGTTACCAACTCATAATTCATTTAACGCATATTCAATCATTGGTATTTTTGAATAAACTTTTACTTTTAATCAACATATAAACATTCTTATATGAACTGAACACATGGCTAGAGTTTTGATAAACTGTTTGTAGAGTAATTTTGCTGTTATTTGGTTAGTTTCTTTAAACTGTATTAGAAAATTATTTGAATAGAATCATTCACTGTAATATAACCCTACCTCTACTAGGTCCAGTTGGCAGACAACTAAACGTGATCATCTTCAGATCAAGCCCCTCCTTGAGCCAGAGTCTGTCCATGATCCGCACAATCTGCATGGTCATCATGTCCTGACGTAAATCATCACCGACCTTGAACATCGCGTACACCATTCCCGCATTCTCTGTCGCATTCTTGAACACAAGTTTCAGCGGAAGGGCGTTGGACGTGAAGAATGAACACGACTGAAATACAGGTAATTATGTTGTCTGGGTTTTTTTCACAGATTTTTTTCATAGAAGTATTGAAACTTTGGAACAAGAGAACCACCTAGCGGGGAATATAGGCCCATCGTTTCATTACTGTAGACCTAATACTTTGACAATCACTTGTAAAAGGCCAGGTTAAGTTCCAGGTTAAACCTTTTTTAAAAGGGAAATAGTTAACAAAATATGAACCAGTGAGTAATGGGCTTTTTACATATGTATTCAATGGATCATGCTGAAGATGTGAACAACGTGTCACTGTTGTAGACCTTATACTTTAAAAGTTATAAGCCACAATCGGTTGTCAGGTTAAAGTTAACGGACAGACAGACGGACGGACAATGCCACGACATTATACGTCTCTATGGATGTATAGAAAGTATAACGCTGATACAAGATATCGGGAACACTTACATTCATGACAATGCCGGACACCTCGTAGCCCGGGTTGTGTGGCAGCAGGACATGCCGTGTCTCTACAAACTTCTCATACAGCACCTCCAGGTTCGTCTTCAACGTGGACTACAAAATAGCAGACACAGTATTATATGTCAGGCTAACACCATCATCATCACAACCATAACCAATTCACCATTCACCCTTCTCATAATCAACACCATCATCATCATCTAAGCTACCATCATTATAATCAGCATCCATCTCCTACCTGCTTTCTGATTTACACTCGTGTTATTTATTTATTATTATTTTTTATATGATATTTATGCGAGCATATTCCATAAAATGTATTTTTATTTATTTTTATGAGGTTCAATTTATTACGACACATCTATTTTTATGACATGGCCATCTTTATTGTTGTCATAAACATCACCATCATCGTCATCATCATCTTAATCGCCACTGCCACCATCATCTTCATCATCATCTTAATCGCCACCGCCACCATCATCATCATCATCATCATCATCATGATCATCATAATCGCCAACGCCACCATCATCATCACCATATTACGCCTCTCTAATACATACCTCTTTATCACTACCTTTGACCTGCTGAACTTTCTCCGCCGCATGTGTCAGGACTTTGACGATCTCTTCTTGTTTCATGAATTCCTGATACAGGGCCTCCCCGGCCACACTGACCAGGGCCACGAACATCAACTCATACCTACGCTTGTACAGAGTGTCCCGAGTGGCGCCCTTCAACAACCTGTAAGTTAGAATATAGTGTGACCATGACATTGCAACACTAGTGTGTTGTTAGTTATGGTCTAATATGATGTCCTATAAATGAACTGAATATTAAGAAATAATAAATATAAACTAATACAATACAGTTAGAAGTTTGGATGCGTAGTAATTAAATCATGAGTGAGTTAGCACGAGTGATTTAATTACTCGCATCCGAACGACTATAAAATACAGGTACGTATTTATTATTTCAATTCTAACACAACAATAACCCCATTGTTTACGCTATTGTGGGGGCACTATATATTATCTCGGAGGTCTAGGTAATCGGGCTGCTATGTTTACGGCCTGTTCCATTGGGCGCCCCCGTATGCAAAGTTCTGCGCAGTACAATATGTTTAAATACACTAATAGTCACGTGACAAACAATTAAATCATTGTTTACGTCATATAGCTTGCGCTGTATGACGTCAAATGTTCTCAGCTTGTTCAAGATGCTTATTAATGTTATGTGTACTGATGCATATGATGGGTTTATATCGGGTGTGTGCAAGGTTTGGGAGCATGACAAGTTAGTTGTAATTAACATTTCATTAAAATTACTGTTGAGTTTGTCTTACTGACGTATATTTACCAACTGACGTCATGTTACGTGGCACTTCCAACGGATGTAATATACGTGGGGAATTAATGGAACAGCTGTATTTTATCATAGAATAACATACAGTTGTCTCTCTTCTTTGTGTATATGAAAGACTTCGCAGGTCGTGTTAGAATTGTTGTTGTTAAACAGCTCCTCAAAACATTATTAAGCTACAGCCCAGTTAGTCCCCAACACATGGAAACACCCAGTTAAAGTCAGTACATGGGAACACCCAGTTAAAGTCCCCCGTACATGGGAACACCCAGTTAAAGTCCCCAGTACATGGGAACACCCAGTTAAAGTCCCCAGTACATGGGAACACCCAGTTAAAGTCCCCAGTACATGGAAACACCCAGTTAAAGTCCCCAGTACATGGGAACACCCAGTTAAAGTCCCCAGTACATGGAAACACCCAGTTAAAGTCCCCAGTACATGGAAACACCCAGTTAAAGTCCCCAATACATGGAAACACCCAGTTAAAGTCCCCAGTACATGGAAACACCCAGTTAAAGATGGAAACACCCAGTTAAAGTCCCCAGTACATGGAAACACCCAGTTAAAGTCCCCAGTACATGGGAACACCCAGTTAAAGTCCCCAGTACATGGAAACACCCAGTTAAAGTCCCCAGTACATGGGAACACCCAGTTAAGTCCCCAGTACATGGGAACACCCAGTTAAGTCCCCAGTACATGGGAACACCCAGTTAAAGTCCCCAGTACATGGAAACACCCATTTAAGTCCCCAGTACATGGGAACACCCAGTTAAAGTCCCCAGTACATGGAAACACCCAGTTAAAGTCCCCAGTACATGGGAACACCCAGTTAAAGTCCCCAGTACATGGAAACACCCAGTTAAAGTCCCCAGCACATGGGAACACCCAGTTAAAGTCCCCAATACATGGGAACACCCAGTTAAAGTCCCCAGTACATGGAAACACCCAGTTAAAGTCCCCAGTACATGGGAACACCCAGTTAAAGTCCCCAATACATGGGAACACCCAGTTAAAGTCCCCAGCACATGGGAACACCCAGTTAAAGTCCCCAGTACATGGGAACACCCAGTTAAAGTCCCCAGCACATGGGACCACCCAGTTAAAGTCCCCAGTACATGGGAACACCCAGTTAAAGTCCCCAACACATGGGAACACCCAGTTAAAGTCACCAGTACATGGGAACACCCAGTTAAAGTCCCCAGTACATGGGAACACCCAGTTAAATACCCCCAGTACATGGGAACACCCAGTTAAAGTCCCCAGTACATGGGAACACCCAGTTAAAGTCCCCAGAACATGGGAACACCCAGTTAAAAGTCCCCAGTACATGGGAATATGCAATGGCCCAATTAAAGTCTCCAGTACAGGGAACAGCCCAGTTAACATCCCCAGTAAAGGGGACAGCTCTGTTAATGTCCCCAGTACAAGGGTCAGCCCAGTTAATGTCCACAGTACAGGGGACAGCCAGCTAATGCACACAGTTCAGGGGACAACCTAATTAACATCCCCAGTACTGGGGACGTTAACTGAGCTGTCCCCTGTACTGGGGACAGGCCAGTTAATGTCCACAGTACATGGGACAGCCCAGTTAATGACACTAGTACAGGGGACAGCTCAGTTACTGTCCCCAGTACAGGGGACAGCCCAGTTAATGTCTACAGTACAGGGGACAGCCCAGTTACTGTCCCCAGTACAGGGGACAGCCCAGCTAATGTCCACAGTACAGGGGACAGCCCAATTAATGGCCCCAGTACAGGGGACAGCTGAGAACATCCCGAGGACAGATCAGTTAACGCCCCCCAGTACAGAGGACAGCCCAGTTAATGGCCCCAGTACTGGGGACAGCTCAGTTAACATCCCGGGGACAGCCCAGTTAATGTCCACAGTAAAGGGGACAGCCTAGTTAACAACATCAGTAAGTCAGAAAGTCCAGTGAACGTCCCCAGTACAAGGGACAGCCCAGCTAACACCCCCAGTAAATCAGATGTCCAGTTAACATTCCCGTCCTCATCCAACATTTTTTAATAGCTATTTCATTCTTATTATTTTGTTATTTATTTGTGAAAAATTATCTTTCAATTTTACCAAATGTTATTTTTAAACATTTAAACTATTAAAAAAAAAATTACCAGAAGAACTGATGTGCGAATCTGACACTCTTACAGGACTGTTCCAACAACAACTGGGCCAGCGGTGAACTGTGGTAACTCTCATACTTCAGGGCCTGGGAAAATAAGACAATCTTAGTCACTGATTCCTATATTAGGTGTCAGATAGATAATACGTACAATACATTACATATACAAAGACATGATACACAATTATTAGGTATACACCGCCCGATGTGCCTACAAGTCACTTTTAAAGGGACTATGCTATTACAATAACGGTAAGATGAATAACAAAAGTTTTTTTCTACAAAAAAACAAACAAATTACATAAATGAAGTAGTTGAAGTTTTTGTATGTAAGTGATATAAACAGTGTACAATATAAAATACATACACAGCAAGTTTCGTTCCAATACCTCATTCCCAACTCAAGTTATTGAGCAGAAAACGTTTTCTATTTTTAGTAACAATGACCTTGACCCCAGTGCCCCCAAGTGCAATCCCAAACTTCCCTTTGATATAAGCTTCCTACATATGATGTTTCATTCTAATATCTCATTCCTTACATAAGTTATTGAGCGAAACCATTTTCCTATTTTTAGTAACAGTGTCCTTGACTTTGACTTTGAACCCAGGACCCCAAATTCAATCCAAAGCCTTCTTTTCATTTAAGCTACCTTCCCTGCAAGTTTCATCGCAATACCTCATTCTAACAAAAGTTACTGAGCGGAAACCGTTTTCTATTTTTAGTAATGGTGACCCTGACCTTGACCCCAGTGACCCCAAATGCAATCACAAGCGTTCTTTTCATATAAGCTACCTAGCCTGCAAGTTTCATTGCAATACATCATTCGTAACAAAAGTTATTTTTTTATTTTTAGTAACAATGACCTTGACCTTGAACCCAGTGACCCCAAATGCAATCCCAAGCTTCCTTTCCATATAAGCTACCTACCGTGCAAGTTTCATCGCAATATCTCATTCCTAAAAATAGTTATTGAGCGGAAACTAAGAGTTTGACACTGCCCGCTCGCCATCAAACGACATACCCCAATCTAATAACCAGGTTTTCCTTGGAAAAATAAAACTCAAGATGGCCGTTGTGTCCCTTTAACAAATGCACTGTGCAGCACATGTAGTTTAAACGAGAATATCTTTAAGGCATATGCAGGAAATAAATATTTACAGGTATAAGATTGATCAATTTAACTGCAATACAAAGTATGTATTAATTAAAAGCTTGAGAGATTGAGCACTGAGTGATTCACATTCAATTAATGGTCAATAATTATGCAGTAAATATGTTCAGTCGTATTAAATGTAATGATCAAAGTTATGTTTATGGAATATTTTATAATTTGGTATCATTTTGTCAAACGTATGAGAATTTATAGAACATTCACGCAATGGCTAGCATATAAACTGTATCCAGTTAAGCAGCTATAGAAAAGTTAGTAGATAGAGAAAGCACCGTTAACATGTACAAGAAGTATATACATAACTTTGATCCATTTACCTGAATAAGTTGAGGAATAAAGTCTATAAGATCGTCTGTTGGCATCTTCCGTAAACAGTCCACAGCAAACGACCTCACCTTTAAATCTGGGTACCTGTAACATTACAAGATAGCAGGATAGTTGCAAGAAAACACACCGAAAACAAGAGGCCCAAGAGGGCCTGTGGACGCTCTACTGGCTAATATGGCTCTTATGACATCAATGAAGCGAGTGACTATCGTCTTAAAGAGGCAAACTATAGCATTTTTAACTATATCAAGAGCAGTAACTCTGTGATTACTGGTCCGATCTGGCTGGATTTCCAAGTTGGCCAGTAGAGATAATAAAAATATAAAAAAAAAAAAAAAAATTAAAAAAAAAAATAAAAAATTAAAAAAAATAAAAAAATATATATATATAATATAAAAAAATCAAAAAAAAAAATTAAAAAAAAAAATAATTTAAAAAAAAAATAATTTAAAAAATAATAAAAATAAAATAAAATAAAAAAATAAAAAATAAAGAAATTAAAAAATGTAAAACAAGCATTGATGTAAAACTGTGACCCCCGGGGCGGGGCCAGATGTGACCCCAGGGTCAGCATTTGAACAAAATTGGTAAAGGACCATAAGCTTATAGCAACAGCAAAATATTAAACCTCTGGCTCTTGCAGTTTCAGAGAAGAAGATTTTAAGTTTTTCCCTATACATGTCTATGTAAAACATGTGACCCTTGGGGCGTGACCAAATGTGACCCCAGGGTCACCATTTGAACAAACTTGGTAAAGGACCATAAGCTTATAATAATTGTAAAATATCAAACCTCTGGCTCTTGTAGTTTCCGAGAAGAAGATTTTTAAAAAAAAAATCCTATATAAGTCTATGTAAAACTGTGACCCTCGGGGCGGGGAAAAATTTGTCCCCAGGGTCACCATTTGAACAAACTTAGTAGAGGACCATAAGCTGATGCTACATGTAATACATGAGAGCTCTGTGCCTTGTGGTTTCAGAGAAGAAGATTTTTTAAACTTTTTTCCTATATGTCTATACGAAAAACATGCAAAACCTCAATATACAAACTTTGGACCCCCGAGGCACGGCCATTTTTGACCCCGGGGACTTTATTTGAACAAACTTGATAGTCTAGGCGTTGACGATCATTTTAAAAGAAAAACTGTTGAAATCTGTCAAGCGGTTCTGGAGAAGAAGATTTTTTAAGGTTTCGACCATATATGGTAATGGCAGCCATCTTGGATGTAGCGCTGACCTAATTTTAACAAATCTAAAAAGCATTCATCTAAGGATCATCCATTTGAAGTTTGGTCAAAATTAGCGAAGTGGTTTCTGACGAGAAGTCGTTTGAAGAATTCCCTATACATGTCTATGTAAAACATGTGACCCTTGAGGCGGGGCCAAATGTGACCCTAAGGTCACCATTTGAACAAACTTGGTAAAGGACCATAAGCTTATAGTAAATGCAAAATATCAAACCTCTGGCTGTTGTAGTTTCCGAGAAGAAGATTTTTTAAAAAAAAATCCTATATAAGTCTATGTCAAACTGTGACCCCCGGGGTGGGGACAAATTTGACCCCAGGGTCACCATTTGAACAAACTTAGTAGAGGACCATAAGCTGATGCTACATGTAATACATGAGCGCTCTGTGCCTTGTGGTTTCAGAGAAGAAGATTTTTTAAAGTTTTTTCCTATATGTCTGTATGAAAAACATGCAAAACCTCAATATACAAACTTTGGACCCCCGGGGCACGGCCATTTTTGACCCCGGGGACTTTATTTGAACAATCTTGATAGTCTAGCCGTTGGCGATCATTTTAAATGAAAAACTGTTGAAATCTGTCCAGCGGTTCTGGAGAAGAAGATTTTTTAAGGTTTCGACCATATATGGTAATGGCAGCCATCTTGGATGTAGCGCTGACCTAATTTTAACAAATCTAAAAAGCATTCATCTAAGGATCATCCATGTGAAGTTTGGTCAAAATTAGCCAAGCGGTTTCTGAGGAGAAGTCGTTTGAAGAAAAGTTAACGGACGACGGACGACGGACGGACGACGGACGACGGAAGACGGACAACACACCATCCCATAAGCTCTGCTGGCCCTTGGCCAGTAGAGCTAAAAATTAGAAATTTGTCAATAGGAGACGGATGATACACACATTAATAAGGAAGCTGTCTTCGGACAACATTAATTTTGTGATTTTTAGCTCTACTGGCCAAGGGCCAGCAGAGCTTATGGGATGGTGTGTTGTCCGTCTTCCGTCCGTCGTCCGTCGTCCGTTAACTTTTCTTCAAACGACTTCTCCTCAGAAACCGCTTGGCTAATTTTGACCAAACTTCACATGGATGATCCTTAGATGAATGCTTTTTAGATTTGTTAAAATTAGGTCAGCACTACATCCAAGATGGCTGCCATTACCATATATGGTCGAAACCTTAAAAAATCTTCTTCTCCAGAACCTCTGGACAGATTTCAACAGTTTTTCTTTTAAAATGATCGCCAACGCCTAGACTATCAAGATTGTTCAAATAAAGTCCCCGGGGTCAAAAATGGCCGTGCCCCGGGGGTCCAAAGTTTGTATATTGAGGTTTTGCATGTTTTTCATATAGACATATAGGAAAAAAAATTAAAAAATCTTCTTCTCTGAAACCACATGGCACAGAGCTCTCATGTATTACATGTAGCATCAGCTTATGGTCCTCTGCTAAGTTTGTTCAAATGGTGACCCTGGGGTCAAATTTGTCCCCGCCCCGGGGGTCACAATTTTACATAGACTTATATAGGATTTAAAAAAAAAAAAATCTTCTTCTCGGAAACTACAACAGCCGGAGGTTTGATATTTTGCATTTACTATAAGCTTATGGTCCTTTACCAAGTTTGTTCAAATGGTGACCCTCGGGTCACATTTGGCCCCGCCCCAAGGGTCACATGTTTTAAATAGACATGTATAGGGAAAAACTTAAAAAATCTTCTTCTCTGAAACTGCAAGAGCCAGAGGTTTAATATTTTGCATTTGCTATAAGCTTGTGGTCCTCTACCAAGTTTGTTCAAATGGTGACCCAGGGGTCACATTTGGCCCCACCCCGGGGGTCACAGTTTTACATAGGCTTGTATAGGCAAAAATGAAAAAAAATCTTCTTCTCTGGAACCACATGGCACAGAGCTCTCATGTATTACATGTAGCATCAGCTTATGGTCCTCTACTAAGTTTGTTCAAATGCTGACCCTGGGGTCATATTTGTCCCCGCCCCAAGGGTCACAGTTTTACATAGACTTATATAGGATCTTTTTTTTTTAAAATCTTCTTCTCGGAAACTACAAGAGCCAGATGTTTGATATTAAACATTTATTATAAGCTTATGGGCCTTTACCAAGTTTGTTCAAATGGTGACCCTGGTGTCACATCTTGCCCCGCCCCGGGGTCACAGTTTTACATAAATGCTTGTATAGGGAAAAACTGAAAAAAATCTTCTTCTCTGGAACTGCAACAGCTTAAGGTTTAATATCTTGCATTTGCTATAAGCTTATGGTCCTTTACAAAGTTTGTTCAAATTGTGACCCTCGGGTCACATTTGACCCCGCCCCAAGGGTCACATGTTTTACATAGACATGTATGCTTTTTAATCACACTACACCTTGTAACAATCTTCTTCTCTGAAACTGCAAGAGCCAGAGGTTTAATATTTTGCATTTGCTATAAGCTTATGGTCTTCTACCAAGTTTGTTCAAATAACGGCCTATTGGTCATATTTGGCCCCACCCTGGGGGTCAGTTTTACTTAGGCTTGTACAGGCAAAAGCTGTTTTTATTTTATTTTAGTTTTTAATTTGATTTTTTTTTTTTTTTTTTTTCAATTGCAATTTTTTTTTATTTTTTTTTTAATTGTTCCATTTTTTTTTAATTTTTTTTTTTTTTTTTTTTTTTTTTTTTTTTTAAATTTATTTATTTTTTTTTTTTTTTTTTATTTTTCTTTTTGAATTTTTTTATTTTTGAATTATTTTTTTTTTTCTATTTTTTTCATTATCTTTTTTATTACTTGACACTTACTTTAAAATTTCTTGTCGGCGCTACTCATCCTAAATGCCTTGTTGAATTTCGATGAAACTTGGCAGGAAGCATCGGTAAGATGTCTAGTTAAGCATATCACGCTTTTGTTCCAGTTCGCTGATTTTTGATGGAGTTATGGCCCTTTGACATTTTTATTTTAAATTTCTTGTCGGCGCTACTCCTTAAACGGCTTGTTGGATTTCTACGAAATTTGGCAGGAAGCTTCAGTATGATGTCTAGTTGTGCAAAGCGCGGTATATCAATGAAATCCTGGACAATTTCGAAAACTAGCTAGATCTTGTTAGTAATAACAGAGTTATGGCCCTTGATTTGTTGAAAAATGCTATATTGTATTTTTCTTTGTTAAATCTATAGGAGAAGAGAGCTATATCTAGCTATATCTATCTAAATCTATAAGAGCTGTTTTAGCCAGTAGAGCGTCCACAGGCCCTCTTGGGCCTCTTGTTAGCTCTACTGGCCAAGGGCCAGCAGAGCTTATGGGATGGTGTGTTGTCCGTCGTCCGTCGTCCGTCGTCCGTTAACTTTTCTTCAAACGACTTCTCCTCAGAAACCGCTTGGCTAATTTTGACCAAACTTCACATGGATGATCCTTAGATGAATGCTTTTTAGATTTGTTAAAATTAGGTCAGCACTACATCCAAGATGGCTGCCATTACCATATATGGTCGAAACCTTAAAAAATCTTCTTCTCCAGAACCGCTGGACAGATTTCAACAGTTTTTCTTTTAAAATGATCGCCAACGCCTACACTATCAAGATTGTTCAAATAAAGTCCCTGGGGTCAAAAATGGCCGTGCTCCGGGGGTCCAAAATTTGTATATTGAGGTTTTGCATGTTTTTCATATAGACATGTAGGAAACAACTTTAAAAAATCTTCTTCTCTGAAACCACAAGGCACAGAGCTCTCATGTATTACATGTAGCATCAGCTTATGGTCCTCTACTAAGTTTAATCAAATGGTGACCCTGGGGTCAAATTTGTCCCCGCCCCGGGGGTCACAGTTTTACATAGACTTATATAGGATTTTTTTTTAAAAAATCTTCTTCTCAGAAACTACAACAGCCAGAGGTTTGATATTTTGCATTTACTATAAGCTTATGGTCCTTTACCAAGTTTGTTCAAATGGTGACCTTAGGGTCACATTTGGCCCCGCCCCAAGGGTCACATGTTTTACATAGACATGTATAGGGAATTCTTCAAACGACTTCTCTTCAGAAACCGCTTGGCCAATTTTGACCAAACTTCAAATGGATGATCCTTAGATGAATGCTTTTTAGATTTGTTAAAATTAGGTCAGCGCTACATCCAAGATGGCTGTCATTACCATATATGGTCGAAACCTTAAAAAATCTTCTTCTCCAGAACCGCTTGACAGATTTCAACAGTTTTTCTTTTAAAATGATCACCATCGCCTAGACTATCAAGTTTGTTCAAATAAAGTCCCCGGGGTCAAAAATTGCCGTGCCTTGGGGGTCCAAAGTTTGCATATTGAGGTTTTGCATATTTTTCATATAGACATATAGGAAAAAACTTTAAAAAATCTTCCTTCTCTGAAACCACAAGGCACAGAGATCTCATGTATTACATGTAGCATCAGCTTATGGTCGTCTGCTAAGTTTGTTCAAATGGTGACCATGGGGTCGAATTAGTCCCTGCTCCGGGGGTCACAATTTTACATAGACTTATATAGGATTTTTTTCTTCATTTTCTTCTCGGAAACTACAACAGCCAGAGGTTTGATATTTTGCATTTACTATAAGCTTATGGTCCTTTACCAAGTTTGTTCAAATGGTGACCCTCGGGTCACATTTGGCCCTGCCCCAAGGGTCACATGTTTTACATAGACATGTATAGGGAAAAACTTAAAAAATCTTCTTCTCTGAAACTGCAAGAGCCAGAGGTTTAATATTTTGCATTTGCTATAAGCTTGTGGTCCTCTACCAAGTTTGTTCAAATGGTGACCCAGGGGTCACATTTGGCCCCACCCCGGGGGTCACAGTTTTACATAGGTTTCTATAGCCAAAAATGAAAAAATATCTTCTTCTCTGGAACCACATGGCACAGAGCTCTCATGTATTACATGTAGCATCAGCTTATGGTCCTCTACTAAGTTTGTTCAAATGCTGACCCTGGGGTCAAATTTTTCCCCGCCCCAAGGGTCACAGTTTTACATAGACTTATATAGGATCTTTTTTTTAAAAATCTTCTTCTCGGAAACTACAAGAGCCAGAGGTTTGATATTTGACATTTATTATAAGCTTATGGTCCTTTACCAAGTTTGTTCAAATGGTGACCCTGGTGTCACATCTTGCCCCGCCCCGGGGTCACAGTTTTACATAAATGTTTGTATAGGGAAAATTTGAAAATATTTTCTTCTCTGCAACTGCAACAGCCAAAGGTTTAATATTTTGCATTTGCTATAACCTTATGGTCCTTTACCAACTTTGTTCAAATGGTGAACCTCGGGTCACATTTGACCCTGCCCCAAGGGTCACATGTTTTACATAGACATGTATAGGGAAAAACTTAAAAAATCTTCTTCTCTGAAACTGCAAGAGCCAGAGGTTTAATATTTTGCATTTGCTATTAGCTTATGGCCTTCTACCATGTTTGTTCAAATGGTGAGCCATTGGTCACATTTGGTCCCACCTTGGGGGTCACAGTTTTACTTAGGCTTGTATAGGCAAAAACTGAAAAAAATCTTCTTGTCTGGAACCACATGCCACAGAGCTCTCATGTATTATTTTGCATCTGATATTAGCCAAACTTTAGCAGATTTTATGGCTTTCTTTTCTTTTCTTTTTTAATTTGTTTACATCTTCCTTTTTAGCTCTACTGGCCAAGGGCCAGCAGAGCTTATGGGATGCTGTGTTGTCCGTCGTCCGTCGTCTGTCTGTCTGTCGTCTGTCGTCTGTCTGTCGTCTGTCGTCCGTTAACTTTTCTTCAAACGACTTCTTCTCAGAAACCGCTTGGCTAATTTTGACCAAACTTCACGTGGATGATCCTTAGTTGAATGCTTTTTAGATTTGTTAAAATTAGGTCAATGCTACATCCAAGATGGCTGCCATTACCATATATGGTCGAAACCTTAAAAAATCTTCTTCTCCAGAACCGCTGGACAGATTTCAACAGTTTTTCTTTTAAAATGATCGCCAACGCCTAGACTATCAAGTTTGTTCAAATAAAGTCCCCGGGGTCAAAAATGGCCGCGCCCCGGGGGTCCAAAATTTGTATATTGAGGTTTTGCATGATTTTCATATAGACATATAGGAAAAAACTTTAAAAAATCTTCTTCTCTGAAACCACAAGGCACAGAGCTCTCATGTATTACATGTAGCATCAGCTTATGGTCCTCTACTAAGTTTGTTCAAATGGTGACCCTGGGGTCAAATTTGTCCCCGCCCCGGGGGTCACAGTTTTACATAGACTTATATAGGATTTTTTTTAAAAAAATCTTCTTCTCGGAAACTACAAGAGCCAGAGGTTTGATATTTTGCATGTACTATAAGCTTATGGTCCTTTACCAAGTTTGTTCAAATGGTGACCCTCGGGTCACTTTTGGCCCCGCCCCAAGGGTCACATGTTTTACATAGACATGTATAGGGAAAAACTTAAAAAATCTTCTTCTCTGAAACTGCAAGAGCCAGAGGTTTAATATTTTGCATTTGCTATAAGCTTGTGGTCCTCTATCAAGTTTGTTCAAATGGTGACCCAGGGGTCACATTTGGCCCCACCCCGGGGGTCACAGTTTTACATAGGCTTGTATAGGGAAAAACTGAAAACAATCTTCTTCTCTGGAACCACATGGCACAGAGCTCTCATGTAATACATGTAGCATCAGCTTATGGTCCTCTACTAAGTTTGTTCAAATGGTGACCCGGGGGTCAAATTTGTCCCCGCCCCGAGGGTCACAGTTTTACATAGACTTATATAGGATTTTTTTTTTAAAAATCTTCTTCTCGCCAACTACAAGAGTCAGAGGTTTGATATGTTACATTTATTATAAGCTTATGGTCCTTTACCAAGTTTGTTCAAATAGTGACAATAGTGACCCTGGGGTCACATTTGGTCCCGCCCCAAGGGTCACATGTTTTACATAGACATGTATAGGGAAAAACTTAAAAAATCTTCTTCTCTGAAACTGCAAGAGCCAGAGGTTTAATATTTTGGTGTTGCTATAAGCTTATGGTCCTTTACCTATTTTGTTCAAATGGGGACCCTGGGGTCACATCTGGCCCTGCCCCGGGGATTCACAGTTTTACCTAAATGCTTGTAGAGGGAAAAACTGAAGAAAAAAAATCTTCTCTGGAACTGCAAGAGCCAGAGGTTTAATATTTTGCATTTGCTGTAAGCTTATGGTCCTTTACCAAGTTTGTTCAAATGGTGACCCTGGGGTCACATTTGGCCCCGCCCCAAGGGTCACATGTTTTACATAGACATGTATAGGGAAAAACTTAAAAAATCTTCTTCTCTGAAACTGCAAGAGCCAGAGGTTTAATATTTTGCTGGTGCTATAAGCTTATGGTCCTTTACCAATTTTGTTCAAATGGGGACCCTTGGGTCACATCTGGCCCCGCCCCGGGGGTCACAGTTTTACATAAATGCTTGTATAGGTCAAAAAACTGAAAAAAATCTTCTTCTCTGGAACTGCAAGAGCCAGAGGTTTAATATTTTGCATTTGCTGTAAGTTTATGGTCCTTTACCAAATTTGTTCAAATGGTAACCCTCGGGTCACATGTTTTACATAGACATGTATAGAGATTTTTTTTTTTTGAATTATTATTTATTTATTTATTTATTTTTAATTTTTTTTTTTTTTAATTTTTTTTTTTAATTTTTTTTTTTTATTTTTTTTTTTTTTGAAATATCTTCTCTTTTTTTTTTTTTTTAAATGTTTTGCAATTATTTTTTTTTTTGCAATTTTTTGTTGCAATTTTTTGAATTATTTTTTTTTTGCAATTTTTTTGTTTTTTTAGCTCTATGTTCGACCAGTCGGACCAGTAACAGA
This sequence comes from Cyrtodaria siliqua, assembly GCA_037043455.1. Lineage (NCBI taxonomy): Eukaryota > Metazoa > Mollusca > Bivalvia > Adapedonta > Hiatellidae > Cyrtodaria > Cyrtodaria siliqua. Next base: position 49,960 of record JAWPHD010009065.1, on the reverse strand, counting down.
GGTGTTCTTGATTTAGTTAAACATGCTATATGTTGCCTCGTTGATACGGTTGGGCCTTCATTTTTCATCTGATCTTTACCAAACTTTACCAGATTCTTTAGTTATGGCCTTTGATTTAGTTAAAAAGCTGTTTTTTGCCCGAAACTTTAAAAAAAACGTAAATGGCAGTCACTCACTTCATTGATGTTATAAGAGCCATGTTAGCCAGTAGAGCGTCCACAGGCCCTCTTGGGCCTCTTGTTTACTATTCCATGGGGCATAACTCTGGAATTACTAGGTCGATGAGGCACATTCAGACCGGGAAAACACTGTCTATATGCCCTTCCACCATTCTTCGAATGGCTGGCAGGGCCTTCCCCAGGATTTTCTTAAGGGATAGTGGCATTTTGCACGCGATGGGGGTGTGTGCGGGAGGGTGCTCCCCTCCTGCATGTCGTTTTTTTCTTCATATTTTGAAGTAAAATACTTGTGTAGAAAAATGTCCCTGTATACTTGGTATTCTTTACAATATTTGTTTACTATTCCCCCTCGATACTTACTGTGGTAGGAGAAGCTCTAGAGCCTGCATGGGCTGCAGGGTGGACCACACCTTGAGGAGGGCGTATATCTCCGGAAGACACGCCCAGTCCCAGCTATGGGCAGCCTGTAGTATCCATGGCAACAGGCGTGGATGCTCATGCAGGTAGTGGCGATATTGCCACATAATCTCCAGCTGATCTGCAGAACAGCTGCAAAATAAGCAGAATTCTACAAGACAGTCCTCATACAAGACCTTCTGAAGCACAGCTCCAGGTAAGCTTTAATGTGCAAGAGAATAGTATGCCCAAAACTAACTTGCAATGCTGATTTTAAATTAGAGGAAATATTATAGTTTTGTTGCTTAACTCACAAATATGCACAAATGTGCACTAGAATTGTCAGTTGATTTTTACTAAAAAAAAATTCAATGGCTGATTTCCTAAATTTTAATGCTGATAAAACTGCTTATCTGGAGCGCTGGCCTTCTTAATTCAAAAATTGGTACAAAAAATGTCAGAGCAACAGCTGTTTTCAGGTTATATTAAAAAGCATGGATCTATAAATGGATCTATAATCATTCAATCTGAGATGTCATCAAGTACACATAGCTTTTAATCAGCATTTTTAGTTAATAAAATCTGAAAATGGAAGAATTTCCACCAAAAATGGGAAATTACAAAGCAGACATTATTTGCATTAATTAGAATTAATTAGAATTAAACAATATATTGCCTGTCAAAATAAATAAAATAAACTTAATTTGGTGTTGTGTATTGGGTGTGTTTGTGCGTGTGCATGCGTGTTTTATATAATTATATTCCCTACATGCAACATACAATACCGGTACATACATAATGCAGTATAATCAACAATCACATTTAGAAGTTACTCCAAAATTAGTACACTATAATTATGTTTTCATTACCCATAATCAACAAAGGTTCATGCATACAGCTCGCAGTTGAAAGCTAAATAATATTAAAGGGACCGTTAGTGATCTTAGTGGACATGCCTTCTATGCCGTTTTGATTGCGTTCTATGCTGAACTTGGATAAAGTTATAGTCCAGTATGGCTGATGATTCAGTCAGAATATGAAGTGTGTATTGTCCCACCGCATAGAATACAATACTTTATACAAACTGATAAATCCATAATTCAAGGATTCACATGTCTCGCCTAACTGGGGCGTGACTTAAAATAAAAGATAAATGTTGCTTAAATGAAAGTTTGTAAACTTTTTAATAACTAAAAACAAGAGGTCAATGACCTTGAATCTATATTGATAGGTTTTGATAGCTAGATCAGCATTCATGTGAAGTTCCATGAAAATCTGTCAAGTAGTTTCACAGGCTGGCCACTGACGGCCATGTTTAATGTTGAATCAAAATAATTTTTGACAAGGATCAACACCATGTCATGCTGATCATTTTAGAAAAAGTGCCATATCAATATCACCTATAGTTTTCAAGAAGTAGTCGCTACAAACTTGTTTTTTAAATATCTATTTTAAGATGTGAATTTCCAACCGAACTCAAATTTTGCTAGGATCAACTAGACATCGAGAGCAACATTCTTGTGAATTTTCATCAAAATCCGTCATGTAGTTTCAGAGGAGTAGTCGCTACAATTTTTTACTATATAACTATGTAAACAAAGATGGCCACTGGCAGCCATGTTTAACATCGAATCAAAACAATTTTCAACAAGGACCAACTTCATGTCATGCTGATCATTTTAGAAAAAGTTTCATATCAATATCACTTATAGTTTTCAAGAAGTAGTAGTAACAAACTTGTTTTTTAAAAATCTATTTTGAGCCATGAGAAAGTGATGTAAATGTAACAATTAAAGTTATCTGCACTTTGCTTGGAGGGTGAAAGTCAGATCCACATTGGCTTTTTGACACGTTGTGATGTACTACCCAAGAAAACACAACTATAAGTGAAGTTTGAAAGGTCTAATGCATAAAGTTTGTGAGAAACTGACCTAAATACAAATGTTGAAGGTAAAAATTATTAAGTTGTTTGCCCCTTGCTTGGAAGGTCAAAGTCACATCAACATTTGCTTTGTCACATTGCAATGTACCACTCAAGATACAACTATAAGCAAAGTGTGAAAGGTCTAGACTCTAGTGCATACAGTTTGTGAAAAAGTGACCTAAACGCAAAAGTTTAATGTTGATGCTTTCGCCTTCGCCGCCGCCGGAAAAGCAACACCTATGTCTCTTTTTTCCTTGAAAAGGCGACAAAAAAAAAACGTTCCAAGTCAACATGTTTGTAACTTTGGATGAAAATTATTATAAATTACAGAGTTAGATAAAGAAAATAAACATGTTAATAAAAATACACAAAAAAATTCAATTTTGTAATATTGAGAATTGTCTCCCTTTATTGTCACTATTTACACCCCATTATCTTGGTAATGAAGAATATATTGGCCTCAATGTCAGTGTATAGAATAAGCACGTAGTCACACATTTTGCAATGGTTGGCCTTATAGATCACCAACAGTACTTTAAGATGCTCGGATAGCTAAAACTGAAATAGTCAAAAAATAAAATAGTTTGTAAGATATACACCATAGAGACAGGTAAAATTAGTTTCACCTCAAAAGGTAAGTAATTGTTGCATAATTCTGCAACCTTTGTTTTTGTGTTTTTGTAAGGCTTATTTAGATTTAATTTCTTACCAAGGGTGTAACTGCCTATATGCACAGTACGTGTGTGCGTATAATCTTTTTCGCCAGTCCAAATCAACTTAAACATTTGTGGTAAAAGGTGGAAAAGAGTGTTCTAGAAGGCACTAGACTGCACCGTATTAAACCATTTGTGTCCAAAATGTCAAGACCCCACTAGATCAGTTCACATATTAAGCACTCAATTATTACTTTCGTGCATATAATTTATAAAAACCTGTTTAAGTCCTTGCTTTCCTTTAATATTGTTCGATGAATTTAATTCATTCTGATTTGTAACTGTTAAGTTCTTCTGCAGTTTTGTTCAACCAGTATGTTTTCCTGTAGATTAATCACTTTAAGGGCTACTTTGAATTATTGTAGTTGCTTATCTATTGAACTATTTGCATGTGTTTTTTTACATCTATCAACAATGGGTTGTACATTAAATGCGCAGCTCTTAGAATCATTTGTATAATTATAAATGATGCCCTTATAAATGATATCGACTGGACATTCTTTAAAAATAAAAGTTGAGTATATACATAAATTTATAAAAGAAGTAAAGAAAAATGAAGCATGCAATGAGAATGCTGTTATTTGATATAAGAGTCATTTCAGTAACTTACTGCTCAAACCTTGAATTATTAAATATTCAAGAACAATGTATAAGTAACGGGTATGTCGAATGGTCAGTCAAGAAAAATGTATAAGTAACAGGTATGATGATTGGACAGTCAAGAACAAGGTAAAAGTAATGGGTATGTTGACTGGACAGTCAAGAACAAGGTATAAATAACGGGTATGATGATTGGACAGTCAAAACCAAGGTATAAGTAATGGGTATGATGACTGGACAGTCAAGAACAATGTATAACAATGGATATGTTGATTGGACAGTCATAAACAATATGTAAGTAATGGGTGTGTTGATTGGACAATCATTAACAATATGTAAGTAATGGGTATGTTGATTGGACAATCATTAACAATATGTAAGTAATGGGTATGTTGATTGGACAGTCATCAACAATATGTAAGTAACGGGTATGATGATTGGACAGTCATAAACAATATCTAAGTAATGGGTATGTTGATTGGACAGTCATCTACAATATGTAAGTAACAGTTTGATGATTGGACAGTTGTTTCTCCTAATGTGCTGTTCTAAATCTAAAAACATGGAATTTCTTTGCAATAAATCAAATATATTAAGACCACATATTGTTAGAAGTATATTTTAACAGAAAGTATGAAACTGAGTAGTAATTTTATACTAAATAGTGAATTTAAGTGAAAGTATCATACATAATTTAGTTTTCCATCTAGTTAATTTATGCCAATAAATGTTGCTTTTTTGCAGTCTCATGCGCTTGGCAAGCCAGAGATCCTGAGCTCGTCCTGGGTGAGGCAGTTTTTTCCTCCCCTAAACATATATATAGATCAAATAATATGGGAAAATTTCAAAAAATCTAGTTAATTGATGCCAACAAATGTTGCTTCTTTGCACTTTCTTGTGCACGGTAAGCCAGAGATCCTTTTTTAGCCACCCCATAACATATATTAATATGCAAAATTATGCCCTATATACCTGATTGCGTACTGTGGTGGGAGGAATACTTACGATGAGACACAATCCTTCTTCAGGACATCCTTGATCGCCTCCTTGATTTCTGGTATCAGCTCATCCATAGACCTCTTCTTCCTGAAACACAAATACAGTTAATATACACACATGTGAATGAATCCTTGATTTCTGGTATCAGCCCATCCATAGACCTCTTCTTCCTGAAACACAAATACAGTTAATATACACACATGTGAATGAATCCTTGATTTCTGGTATCAGCCCATCCATAGACCTCTTCTTCCTGAAACACAAATACAGTTAATATACACACATGTGAATGAATCCTTGATTTCTGGTATCAGCTCATCCATAGACCTCTTCTTACCGAAATACAAATACAGTTAATATACACACATGTGAATGAATCCTTGATTTCTGGTATCAGCCCATCCATAGACCTCTTCTTACTGAAACACAAATACAGTTAATATACACACATGTGAATGAATCCTTGATTTCTGGTATCAGCCCACCCATAGACCTCTTCTTACTGAAACACAAATACAGTTAATATACACACAGTCATGTGAATGAATCCTTGATTTCTGGTATCAGTTCACTCATAGACCTCTTCTTCCTGAAACACAAATACAGTTAATATACACACATGTGAATGAATCCTTGATTTCTGGTATCAGCCCATCCATATACACACATGTGAATGAATCCTTGATTTCTGGTATCAGCCCATCCATAGACCTCTTCTTACTGAAACACAAATACAGTTAATATACACACATGTGAATGAATCCTTGATTTCTGGTATCAGCCCATCCATAGACCTCTTCTTACTGAAACACAAATACAGTTAATATACACACATGTGAATGAATCCTTGATTTCTGGTATCAGCCCATCCATAGACCTCTTCTTCCTGAAACACAAACACAGTTAATATACACACATGTGAATGAATCCTTGATTTTGATATTGATCTCACACAATAAGAAAATATTGTGCCATTGAACAATAGAAACACACCCAATTCAATAGATTCCCGATCTGTTTTCGGACAAAATCATACATATTTGTAAGAATGAAATCTTTTTTAGCAATTTTAAGCAATCCGTGCTATTGGATTGACAGGGTTGTCTGAGAAAATGTCCATGCTCTCTACATCAGTGATCAACACAAGGTAGTCAATGTAACCATTGTACAATAGGGCTCGATACTGAAATGGTCAATGATTTTGGACAAACATTTCATTACTTACACGGTATATATACAAAAGTATAGGTTTATTATGTCGGACATCGTATTGAGAGGTGTACACAGTATGTGACGTCACTGAATTTTAGCCCAGATATATCCCTATTATGCTAAAAAAAAATCTCCAACAAAAAACATCACTAATAAGTGACAAATGCCTCCGAAAAGTTTTACTCATTTGACCTTTGACTTCCAAGTGTGACCTTGACCTTTGAGGTACGAACCCGATTACTGCACATAACACACCTTATATGGTTAACATTTGTGTGAAGTTTCATAGAAATCCATTCAGTTCTTTCAAAGTTATGGCTGAGATATGATTATTTCAGATGGAAGGACGAACGGATAAACGGACAAAATTTGATGTTTGACCAGCAAGTGTGACCTTGACCTTTGAGGTACACATCACAGGACACACCTTCTCACTGTGGTTAACATTTGTGTGAAGTTTCATAGAAATCCCTTCAGTTCTATTAAAGTTATGGCTGAGATATGATTGTTTTGGACAGAGTCACAAATGGACAATCGGACAAAATTTGACCTTTGATACCTTCAAGTGTGACCTTGAGTACAAACACGATTATTGCGCAAGACACACCTTCTCATTGTGGTTAACACTTGTTTGAAGTTTCATGGAAATCCCTTCAGTTCCTTTAAAGTTATGGCTGAGACATTATTGTGTTGGACAGAATGACGAACGGACAAATGGACGGACAGTGACATTACTATATGCCTCCCTTCGGGGGCACACAAATAACAAGAGGTCAATGACCTTGAAGCTCTACTGATTGATTTTGATTTCAGGAAGTAGTCGCTACAGACTTGTTTTTTGAAAAATTATTTTTAGCCGTGGCGGCCATCTTGAATTTCCTGCCGACCTGAAATTTTGCTAGGATCAATTAGACATCAAGAGCAACATTCCTGTGAAGTTTCATGAAAATCCGTCAAGTAGTTTCAGAGGAATAGTCTCTACAAGTTTTCATTATATAACTCTATGTAAACTGGCAGCCATGTTTAACGTCGAATCAAAATAATGTTTGACTCTGATAACCATCATGTCATGCTGATCATTTTACAAAAAGTCCATATCAATATCACTTATAGTTTTCAAGATGTAGTCGCTACAAACTTCTTTTTTAAAAATCTATTTTTAGCTGTCGCGGCCATCTTGAATTTCTGGCCGATCTGAAATTTTGCTAGGATCAATTAGACATTAAGAGCAACATTCCTGTAAAGTTTCATGAAAATCCGCCAAATAGTTTCAAAGGAGTAGTCGCTACAAGTTTTTACCATATAACTCTATGTAAACAAAGATGGCCGCTGGCAGCAATGTTTAACATTGAATCAAAACAATTTTTGACAAGGACCAACATCATGTCATGCTGATCATTTTAGAAAAAGTCCCATATCAATATCACTTACAGTTTTCAAGAAGAAGTCGCTACAAACTTGTATTTTGAAAATTTATTTTTAGTCGTGGCGGCCATCTTGAATTTCCGGCCGACCTAAAATTTTGCTAGGATCAATTAGACATCAAAAGCAACATTCCTGTGAAGTTTCATGAAAATCCGTCAAGTAGTTTCAGAGGAGTAGTCGCTACAAGTTTTCATTATATAACTCTATGTAAACAAGATGGCCGCTGGCAGCCATGTTTAACGTCGAATCAAAACGATTTTTGACAAGGACCAACATCATGTCATGCTGATCATTTTAGAAAAAGTCCCATATCAATATCACTTATAGTTTTCAAGAAGTAGTCGCTACAAACTTGTTTTTAAACAAGAGGTCAATGACCTTGAAGCTCTACTGATAGATTTTGATAGCTAGGTGAAGTGAAGTTTCATAAAAACTGTCAAGTAGTTTCAGAGGAGTAGTCGCTACAAGTTGAAGTTTTTACTATATAACTCTAGGTAAACAAAGAATGTCGAATCAAAATAATTTTTGACAAGGATCAACATCTTGTCATGCTGATCATTTCAGAAAAAGTCCCATATCAATATCACTTACAGTGTTCAAGAAGTAGTCGCTACAAACTTGTTTTTAAAAATTTATGTTTAGCTGTGGTGGCCATCTTGAATTTCCAGCCGACCTGAAATTGTGCTAGGATCAACTAGACATCAAGAGCAACATTCCTGTGAAGTTTCATGAAAATCCGTCTAGTGGTTTCAGAGGAGTAGTCACTACACATTTTTACTATACAAACTCTTATGTAAACAAAGATGGCCACTGGCAGCCATGTTTAACGTCGAATCAAAATAATGTTTGACTAGGATCAACATAATGTCATGCTGATCATTTTAGAAAAAGTCCCATATCAATATCCCTTATAGTTTTCAAGAAGTAGTCGCTACAAACTTATTTTTTAAAAATCTATTTTTAGCTGTGGCGGCCATCTTAAATATTTGGCCGACCTGAAATTTTGCTACGATCAATTGGACATCAAGAGCAACATTCCTGTAAAGTTTCATGAAAATCCGCCAAGTTGTTTCAGAGGAGTAGTCGCTACAAGTGTTTACTATATAACTCTATGTAAACAAAGATGGCCACTGGCAGCCATGTTTAACGTCGAATCAAAACGATTTTTGACAAGGACCAACATCATGTCATGCTGATCATTTTAGAAAAAGTCCCATATCAATATCACTTATAGTTTTCAAGGAGTAGTCGCTACAAACTTGTATTTTAAAAATCTATTTTTAGCTTTGGCAGCCATCTTGGATTTTGCATCAACATGAATTTTTGCTAGGATCAACTAGGCTTCATGGGCAACATTTCTGTAAAGTTTCATGAATATCCATCCAGTAGTTTCAGAGGGGTAGTCGCTACAAGTTTTTACTATATAAATCTATGTAAACAAAGATGGCCACTAGCGGCCATGTTTAAAGTCGCATCGAAATAAATTTCGACAAGGATCAACATCATGTCATGCTGATCATTTTAGAAAACGTCCCATATCAATATCACTTACAGTTTTCAAGAAGTAGTCGCTACAAATTTATTTATTTTAAATCTATTTTTAGCCGTGGCGGCCATCTTGAATTTCCGGCCAGCCTGAAATTTTTCTAGGATCAACTAGACATCAAGAGCAACATTCCTGTGAAGTTTCATGGACATCCGTCAAGTAGTTTCAGAGGAGTAGTCGCTACAAGTTTTTACTATATAACTCTATGTAAACAAAGATGGCCACTGGCAGCCATGTTTAACGTCGAATCAAAACGATTTTTGACAAGGACCAACATCATGTCATGCTGATCATTTTAGAAAAAGTCCCATATCAATATCACTTATAGTTTTCAAGGAGTAGTCGCTACAAACTTGTATTTAAAAATCTATTTTTAGCTTTGGTGGCCATCTTGGATTGTGCATCAACATGAATTTTTGCTAGGATCAACTAGACTTCATGGGCAACATTTCTGTAAAGTTTCATGAATATCCATCCAGTAGTTTCAAAGGAGTAGTCGCTACAAGTTTTTACTATATAAATCTATGTAAACAAAGATGGCTGCTAGCGGCCATGTTTAAAGTCGCATCGAAATAAATTTCGACAAGGATCAACATCATGTCATGCTGATCATTTTAGAAAAAGTCCCATATCAATATCACTTATAGTTTTCAAGAAGTAGTCGCTACAAAGTTGAATTTAAAAAATCTATTTTTAGCTTTGGCGGCCATCTTGGATTTCACATCAACATGAATTTTTGCTAGGATCAACTAGACTTCATGGGCAACATTTCTGTAAAGTTTTATGAATATCCATCTAGTAGGAGTAGTCGCTACAAATAAAAGTTAACGGACAGACGGCCGGACGGACGACGGACGCCGCACCACGGCATAAGCTCTGCTGATCTCTGATCAGTAGAGCTAAAAACCTATTTTTAGATTTGGCGGCCATCTTGGATTTCACAGCAACATGAATTTTTGCTAGGATCGACTAGACTTCATGGGCAACATTTCTGTAAAGTTTCATGAAAATCCATTCAGTAGTTTCAGAGGAGTTGTCGCTACAAAAAAAAGTTTACGGACAGACAGACGGACGCCGCACCACGGCATAAGCTCTGCTGATCTCTGATCAGTCGAGCTAAAAACTAATTATGGTCTAGTCTGGTTTGTTTACATTAACGTTGGACTCTTCCCATTTTAAAATAGATTAATGGTTAAAAATAGAACCTACGTCATAATGTACAACTTCCATTTAAAGGACAACTAGTATGATATAATTATGTGAAGTATGGGAGGGTATTGTGCCTGTTTGTATGATAAATCAAGCGTGCAAGTCTCAAGTGTATTATATTCATGATCATAATTATATGAAACTGCAAACTTCATGTCCAATAACACACTGATAATAGATAGTACAACATATCAAATACGGTATATTGTTTACTTTGTTCTTTGCCCATTGAAGTTTTATTTATGTTCAAAATTATTTACTTTGAAATATTGTCATATTATCAAGCCCAAGTGGATAATAATGTCAACTATAGCTTTCGAGAACAAGGGTCTATTGCATATTAGACTAATACATAAAAGACATTGATTGAAAATGTGACCTTTGTAATGTAAATGAACCTTTAGTAATATGAAAGAACCAAACTCCATGGACATGGTAATTTTGTTGCTGCATTTTATGACATTGTCCTTTAAAGGGGGTGACACAAATGAAGTGTTCATGTAATTTAGTTCATGTATCTATATCCCAAAACAACCACATGGGTGAGTGGCTTTGGTACCTCAGTCGGTATACAGCTCTGGGTTTAACATTGCAGACCACTGCACCACATGGGCAAGTGGGTCTGGTTCCTCAGTAGATATACAGCTTTGGATTTAACGCTGCAGACCACTGCACCACATGGGTGAGTGGCTCTGGTACCTCAGTAGATATACAGCTTTGGGTTTAACACTGCAGACCACTGCACCACATGGGTGCATGGCTCTGGTACCTCAGTAGATATACAGCTTTGGGTTTAACGCTGCAGACCACTGCACCACATGGGTGAGTGGCTCTGGTACCTCAGTAGATATATGGCTTTGGGTTTAACGCTGCAGACCACTGCACCACATGGGTGCGTGGCTCTGGTACCTCAGTAGATATACAGCTTTGGGTTTAACGCTGCAGACCACTGTACCACATGGGTGAGTGGCTCTGGTACCTCAGTAGATATACAGCTTTGGGTTTAACGTTGCAGACCACTGCACCACATGGGTGAGTGGCTCTGGTACCTCAGTAGATATATGGCTTTGGGTTTAACGCTGCAGACCACTGCACCACATGGGTGAGTGGCTCTGGTACCTCAGTAGATATACAGATTTGAGTTTAATGCTGCAGACCACTGCACCACATGGGTGAGTGGCTCTGGTACCTCAGTAGATAGACAGCTTTGGGTTTAACGCTGCAGACCACTGCACCACATGGGCAAGTGGCTCTGATACCTCAGTAGATATACAGCTTTGGGTTTAACGTTGCAGACCACTGCACCACATGGGTGAGTGGCTCTGGTACCTCAGTAGATATACAGCTTTGGGTTTAACGCTGCAGACCACAGCACCACATGGGCGAGTGGCTCTGGTACCTCAATAGATATACAGCTTTGGGTTTAACGCTGCAGACCACTGCACCACATGGGCGAGTGGCTCTGGTACCTCAATAGATATACAGCTTTGGGTTTAACGCTGCAGACCACTGCACCACATGGGCGAGTGGCTCTGGTACCTCAATAGATAGACAGCTTTGGGTTTAACGCTGCAGACCACTGCACCACATGGGCAAGTGGCTCTGATACCTCAGTAGATATACAGCTTTGGGTTTAACGTTGCAGACCACTGCACCACATGGGTGAGTGGCTCTGGTACCTCAGTAGATATACAGCTTTGGGTTTAACGCTGCAGACCACAGCACCACATGGGCGAGTGGCTCTGGTACCTCAATAGATATACAGCTTTGGGTTTAACGCTGCAGACCACTGCACCACATGGGCGAGTGGCTCTGGTACCTCAATAGATATACAGCTTTGGGTTTAACCCTGCAGACCACTGCACCACATGGGCGAGTGGCTCTGGTACCTCAATAGATATACAGCTTTGGGTTTAACGCTGCAGACCACTGCACCACTTGGGTGAGTGGCTCTGGTACCTCAGTAGGTATACAGCTTTGGGTTTAATGCTGCAGATCACTGCACCACATGGATGAGTGGCTCTGGTACCTCAGTAGATATACAGCTTTGGGTTTAATGCTGCAGATCACTGCACCACTTGGGTGAGTGGCTTTGGTACCTCAGTAGATATACAGCTTTGGGTTTAATGCTGCAGATCACTGCACCATTTGGGTGAGTGGCTTTGGTACCTCAGTAGATATACAGCTTTGGGTTTAACGCTGCAGACCACTACACCACATGGTTGAGTGGCTTTGGTACCTCAGTAGGTATACAGCTTTGGGTTTAATGCTGAAGATCACTGCACCACATGGGAGAGTGGCTCTGGTACCTCAGTAGGTAAATGCGGCTGATCACTGCACCATTTGAGTTTGTTCCATGGTAGAGGCATATCTGATAGTTTCAGAAGAGTAGATTTATTCAAAATAATGCTTACTTTAACTTGTTTTTACATAATTCTTAGTAAAGGTCGTAAATACCATAGTGGCCATCTTGAAAATTTATAAACAAAGAAAAACACAAAGAGATGACAGAGATCTACACAAGCAACATGAACCTACAGTTTAGTTCAGACTTTTGTTTAAATTAAAGAACTGAGTAAGTGCTTTCAGAAGAAATGTTGTTTTAATGTCTACAATATTGGTTTCTTTTTAGGAATGGCAGGATTATTAGTGGGAAGTACGGTGTGTTTGAAAATAAAACTGAAAACGTGTAAAACAGGATAACATTTCTGAAAACTCAACCATACAACTCTCTAAGGTATGTTATTATGTCTTTTACACATCATCATACAGACCCCAGACTGAAGACATATATACCTTAGACTCTGATATGTCTTTAGACTTCGAGGTATATATGTCTTTGGAGACTGAGGTCTATATGTCTTCAGAGTCTGAGGTATATATGTCTTCAGAGTCTGAGGTCTATATGTCTTCATGGTCTGGGGTATATATGTCTTCAGAGTCTGAGGTCTATTGCCTTCAGAGTTTATATAAACCTCAGACTCTGAAGATGTATAGACCTCTCACTCTGAAGACATATAGACCTTGGACTGAATACATATAGACCTCAGACTCTGAATACATACAGACCTCAGACTCTGAAGACGTATAGATTTCATCCACTGAAGACATATATCCCTCACACATACCATCAGGGTTACAATATAATTGGACTTTTAATCATTTTTTAAATGAAATTGAGGTAATACTAGAGAAGTGTTGAAGTGTTAAGCAGTGGATATTTTGCCAAATATAGAAAAGTAAATAAATTCTTCTTTTGAATTTATTTTTAAGGAAAAAACGTAAGTATGCCATGCTGGTAATTATTTGTCCCACTTCAGTCTTATTAGTGAAATGAGGCATTAATTTATAGAGAAAGATTCTCTGCATAGACGCCATGCTCCAAATAAGACGCATATACGTAATTGTGCATATTTTGTCACCAAAAACGCATCACAAATAAAATAAATGCATACAAAAACGCATTAAAAATCATCAATAAATACTGAGAACCATTCCCAATACAACTTCAATAGTTAAGAAATAGTCGAGCGTGCCCAGTCATACTCAACAAATGAAGTTTGAAGTACTGAATGACAATCAAGTGCTTCCAACAATTATTAGTAGACTAGAATGAGGCGTGCTAGAAAACAATTTCGGCCTTTTTGTCGGCTGTTTGACACAAATTATGCCATTTAACAAAAGACGGACAATAATGATGAATGTATATGAATGTATATGAATGTATATGTAAGGGGAAGAGCAAATATGCAAGATTTCTATGGTAATGACTAAAAGTAAAAGATTTACATCAATACATTTTCCAAAACTTGTTTTTAAGAATAATTAAGTATTTGTAAATGTAAATACATAATGCACTTTTTATCTGGGGCACTGCAAGCTCGTTTAACTACAGTAGAAACTCGGTATCTCGAATTCCAAGGGACCAATGAATATGCTTCGAGATACCCGGAATTCGACATAAACAAATACCCAGTCGAAAACTAGAATTTAACACAATGCTAACTGCACGTATAGTTTGTTAAAGAAAGAGAGCGTGTAAAGACGACATGTGTAGTATACTTGTATTTATATTTTGTTTAATAAATGTATTTGAAATAAATAAACTAATAATGAAACAGTTCATGTATCTACATTTATTGTGTAATTGACGCATCCTTAGTAATTACACGCAATTAAAGGCATTATTGTTTTCAAAACCAATAATTAAAGATCGTCATCACGCACGTGTTAATAATACGCAATCACCAGCAGTTTGCATAAACAAGTGTGATAGGCCCGAGACAAGCTCAGTTTGATGTCGCAGCTGACATTAATGACACAGAAATGTTCACAGTTGGACATATTGAGTACACAATACACAGGTAACTGATTGACGGAACCAGAAAAACATTTGACTTAAATCATTTGCACTTAAACGGAATTTTGAAATGTCCAATTTCGATACAACCGGAATCAAATTACATACTTAAAGAAGGAAATTTGACGGGACTTTAAAAATATTTCGACACAGCTGGAATTTAGCCTTAAGCGATTTCCATTACCGAGTTTCAACTGTATTTGATTGGATATATAAATCGAACTAGACATCATACAACACTTCTATAATGTCAGGACATATTTTCTCCCCATGCCACATATAATCAAAGTCTAGGAAATATATTTCTGACAAAAATCTGGGGGCAGGCCTCTTTAATCTGCTTCACTAATTAAATAATTACATGTATTTATAGATTTGGACAAGCAATAGTTTCAGGTGGAGAAGAATCTTGAATTTTATTTTCTGTATTTCAAATCATTTAATAAATTCTGCGATTTAATTAAGTTAGCAATGCAACTATTCTTTCGTTTCAGGAGTTCAACATACGAAATGTTTCATACAGCAGTAAACAGTCCCTGAAAATCCAGAGAACTATTCCACATAACTAATAACTATATAGTTTGAATCATTACCAAAAGCATTATAAAGCGTGTAATGAGAGGACAGCGAGGATAGAGACATACTGAGTGTTCCAGTACCAATGTTCTGCACAATAATGACACAAGGTTTAACTCCCATGACCCATTAACTTCTTACAAGTCTCAGAGTTTTTATACTTTGATTCATACAAACTGCAGACAACATTACCAAATATAACAAGACTGTCCATACATTCGTACTGCTAAAACAATAATGGCGCCTGATTATGAATATTCCAGACTAGTGTCAAGGTCACTGGATTGTTTAGGTTCTAGTCAGGACATGGTCAAGCATAGGGTGTATATGTGGAATGAATGTATCACATATAACAGTCAAGAGCTTAATCTTGGTAATGCTCACCGCATCATTTCTGGCAGTAAGGGAGAAGGACTCACAGCTCCACTTGAAAGCGACAAGGATTTGATGCATGTGCCTAATCAAGTCGTTTGTGCTGACAACATTCAACCCTTCACCAACATGAGACACCTGACAGTATTCCAGACAGATACATGGGAAACATCTCCAGGGTATACAACACTTAAACTGGTGCATAATGGTGGCAGGTACAATGCAATACAAGCTTCATTATTTCAGGCTGAGAATGGAGATCTGTATCTGTCCAGTGATTTTTTTGTTAAAGGTTTTAAAACATATTTTGCTGCTCGGACAAATGTAATTCATATGGAAGAGATAAGTGGACCATCTACACCAGTATATAATTCTCTTGGAGGAATCGATTATGTACACTCATTCATGTGCATTTGCCCAGATCTTCTACAATCCTGGATCACACGACCTCGTCAATATGGCTGGCCAACACCGCAGCTACTTCATGACATATCATGTATGGAAGCCCATGTTGTGCCAGTTGGATTTAAAGGAAGTGAGAATTATTACAAAGAATGGAGGATCTGCTTCACTAGAGCAGAACTCCACTTGATTCATAATCTCAATGACACTCAAACTAAACTGTATATCTTGTTAAAAACGGTGGCCAAAAGCATCATCAAGCCTGTCTGTGGTGACATTACATCATACGTAATGAAAAATATCGTTCTGTGGATGTCAGAGTACAACCCGCAGGAAGATTTCAGGGAGGAGTTATTAACCCAGAGACTCATTCAGTCTCTAACCTCCCTGAAACTATGTGTGGAGGCCAACTACCTGGCCAATTACATGATTCCTGAGAGGAACATGTTGGCAGGAAGATTGGACTTCACACAAAGACAGCAGCTAGTTGATCTGTTGTCTGGCTTGATACATGAGGGAGGGAGTCTCCTACTGAGATGTGAGAGATTGAGAGAAACCATGATGATGATGTACATGTCTCCACAAGTAACCGTGGAGTATAGAAGGAGAAGAGATATGGTAGAGAGGGTGTTTTTATTGATGACATGTAGGATGGGAGAAAAACGTGTCCCTGGCATATCTCAGGAGGAAATGTATAACATTATCCTTGAAGACAATGTCATCTGTGAGGCAAAAAGAACTCTGGCAGAACTTGTTGAACCAGATATTATAGTGCTGAAGCTGCAGGGGGTTGACATTGGTACTATCTTTAATGAGCGACTACAGTTGATGCTGTCATAAAGACAAGTGAACAAACAGTACACATATAACTGTAAACAGATTATTGCATTTTTGTGTTTTTAAACGTTTTTTATTGTATTATAAAATCCTGCTAATATAAGCTTTCCCAATGCTTAATGGAATTGAGGCACGACAAGTAATGGCAATTAAAATACACAATACATTTGGGAACTAAAATTGTGGTAATTTAAAGCAACAGATGCAGTCTCTTAAAGCTACACAATCCCGATAAAATAATACAATTTCAAGTTGTTTTTTAAATACAAGAAATCCTACAGGTGGATGTGTAGGGTGCATGTGTTATATACAATGTTTAAGCTGGTTTATTGTCTTATATTGCGTATATCGAGGCATTTGCTTAACAGGTATGATAAACGCTTCGGAAACTTTGAAACTGTACCTCCTAAGAAATACGGGTGTATATAAACCTAAACGTTTGTATAGCAATTATGCTCAGATTTCCGATAACTACATAATCTACAACATCGATGAAGGATATTAAATGGCATGTAATGTAAGTATGTACATGTTTATTGAACAGAAGGGGAAAAGAAAACGAGTAAACCATAACGTAAATACATCACTATGTAGAGAATTATAAACACTTACCCACATATTCAACATATGTTCCTTGTACCATAGCTCTAATTGTTTTCCTTTGTTCTTGCTTATGATATAATTTTCATAAACCTGAAGGTCAGAGCCTAAACCGTGCTATAAATGCCGGTATATTTCAGCCGTGCTATAAATGACAGATTCGGCAATTATACCATGGTCTACTCAATTTTACGCATGCGCAGTTGTAATTTACAACAAAGCTGTCAATCGAAACGACTACACCATTACCAAACCAGCACTCCTTGACATTGCATTTGCACAATAATATACAAAGGCGATTGGCTACAATAATCAAAAAACATGGGTCATGCTCATGTCGCGTTATAATGATATTTCTCGATTGAATTGAATTGGATTTTATAGTCGCACCAACAGCTAAGGTCATATGGCGACTTTCCAGCTTCCATTGGTGGAGGAAGACCCCAGGTGCCCCTCCGGGCAATTTTCGTGCACGGGCGGGCACCTGGGTAGAACCACCGACGTTCCGCAAGCCAGCTGGATAGCTTCCTCACATAAAGATTCCTAGGCCCCTGAGGGATCGAACCTACAGCGGTGAGGGGCAAGTGATTTCAAGTCAGAGACGTTAACCACTCGGCCACGGACGCCCCATTTCTCGATTGGATCGAGCTGTTAATTTTACTGAAAACTGCAACGCCCTAAAACTTCTTGCACATGCGTAGATGGATAATGGCTCTGGTACAAAACATTTATAGCATATTTTTCTCGTATGCAATTTATACTGCACTCTCGGGCCTGCGGCCCTCGAGAAGCAGTATAAATCGCATATACTCGAAAAAATCATGCTATAAATATTACATATACAGAGCTCCAGATAAGGTTTTGGCCATTGGGTATTGTTACTCAATTGTTTTTATTTAAATTGGGTATTTGAATTTTGCAACTGGGTATTTATTTATTTACCCCAACAGTTTTTTCAGTTGGGTATTTTTACCCCACCTGGATGTTTTTAATTGGGTATTTCCGTATAAAATTGACTATCGTATAGGGTATTTTTACCAACCCGGTTCTTCCTAGAGTGTTTTTGTTGCATTTTGCAATCAACTTCTGATAAAACATCCGATAAAATATAAATATTGGGGGAGGGTGGGGGCAGACTCTGCTACCACCCGAAACATTGGGGTGTGGGGTCCCACCGGCTCCTACGTCTATGTGTAAAAGATAGCCCAGTATAGTTATAGTGTAATTATTGAACTTTTGTTATCCTGTCACAAAGGCTTTCTACAGACGATTGGTCTCATGAGTTCGGTGGTCAAGTGTCGTCTGCTAAAATCCGCTTTTATACCCGAAATAAGAGCAGTCGTCGATTCACAATATACTTGAAGCGTCTCATACAGTACCACCTTATCTCATTAATATTCAGTGGATTTAGGTAGTGTGTATGTTGTATATATGAACCCACACGTATACAGAAACCACTTCGTACAATATGCATAATATCCATTAGATTTGTTCAGTACTACGTGCCTTTTATCGGTATTGTGTAGCTTTAAGGCAAGTTTGAACATATCTAATATTGTAATTTATAATGGAAATGCAGTATTTGGAACATTACCAGATAAATACTTTAGCTGTAGTATAAACCTTCTTTGCCAATATCGACCATATTTATATGAAATATAGCTGTATTTTTTTCAGTCTACTGACTTCATACATGTATATAGGTTATTTATTTGAGATCGGTATGTAAAATGTGAGAAAATTTAATTACATTTGTAGAAAAAAAGAAAACTGTCTTTCTCTTTTAATGCAGTTCATTCCTGAGCGCAGAGGCGTAGCTCCAGGCCTACAACTTCTCTCCAGATATGAATGTTCTAAAGATGCTAAAAAATGCTTTAACAATACCTCGGTCTGAAGTTGTCGCGCCCCCTGCGGCAAACCGTATATGAAATATTTTATTAATTTTGTGCTTAAATGATGGCCACCAAAGACAACAATTCATATGACCAAGTATCAAACAAATAAAAGCAAATAAATAAGAAGTCAAGTTACTGAGGTTAAGTGGTTTAACCAGGGTGTAGTTTTGGGAAAATAATACAAAATATGACCTTGACTGTATTTTTCGTCGTTCAGCGATGTCCACCAATGCCAACAATACATATGATCAAAGATATAAAGTGAGGCACATAAAGTTAACTGAGGTTAAGGCACTTAACCAATGTTGTTACCTAACTAAGGTTAAGTTCGGGGGAAAATAACGCAAAATATGTGACCTTGACCTTGGTAACTAGAGCTGTTGCCTTTTAAGGGTGACAATTATACCCTGCTACCAGTCCCCCACATTCCCAACCCTACCGTTTGAGTAAAGATTGAGTGAAATGGGATTTTCATGATCAGGTAATGGTGGCCTTGACCTCTGACCTACTGATCTCAAATCCAATACGGGCCATTTTTTCATCACAGGCAGTCCACCTATTAATTTTCATCAGATTTGCTTCAAGTGGACAGGAGTTACAGAGCGGACAAGATTTTCATTATCGGGTCCCTGTGACCTTGACCTTTTACCTATTGGCCTCAAAATCAATAGGGGTCATCCTCTCACCTCAGGCAATTCACCTATGAAGTTTCATGAGATCTGCTTTGGGAAGAGGAGTGATGGAGCAGACAATGTTTTACATTATCGGGTGCTGGTGACCTTGACCTTTGACCAACTGACCTCAAAATCAATAGGGGTCTTCCTCTCACCACAGGCAGTTCATCTATAATGTTTCATGAGATTTGCTTCAGGGGGACAGGAGTTATGGAGTGGACAATGTTTTTCATTATCAGGTCACTGTGACCTTGACCTTTGACCTACTGACCTCAAAACCACCAATGCCAACAATATGTATGACCAAGTATCATTAAAATAAAGTGAGACAATCACATAAAGTTAACTGAGGTTAAGTTGCCTAACCAAGGTTAAGTTATGTTTGGGGAAAATAACACAAAATATGACCTTGACCTTGGTAATTTTTGCCGTTCAGTGATGTCCACCAATGCCAACAATACATATGATCAAGTATCAAACGATGAAATTAAAAGTTATCAGAAAAGGGTAAATAACGCAAAACATGACCTTGATCTAAAACATAACCTTGACCTTGGTATTTTTTGTCGTTCAGCGATGTCCACCAATGATACACAATACATATGACCAAGTATCAAAGACATAAAGTCAGGCAATCACATAAAGTTAACTGAGGTTAAGTTACCTAACCAAGGTTAAGTTTGGGGAAAATAAGCAAAATATGACCTTGACCTTGGTAATTTTTGTCGTTCAGTGATGTCCACCAATGCCAACAATACATATGACCAAGTATCAAACAAAGAAAATACAGTTAACTGAGGTTAAGTTACCTAACTCAGGTTATGCAATAATGCAAAATATGACCTTGACATTGATAATTTTGGCATTACTTGATGTCCCTTGATCCAAAAAGGCATCTGACAAAGTTTCAGAAATAAATTGAGCAGCGTTGTTGAGATATATGTGATTTAAAATGTGGTCGCCGCCGCCACCTGAAAAGTGACTGCAATGTCTCGCTACCCAATATTATATGTGGGCGGGAGGGGTTTAGTGGGGCGAAGGTTTTTATTGTAAAATATCCCGAAATGTATACGTTTTATAATAACGTTCAGAATAATGTTCCGAAATCTGGGGGACCATGCTCCCATGCCTGCTAGCATCTTCGCATCTGTTGTGCTCAATTGATTGGGCCTATAACTTAAAATCGGGCAGCTATGCCCCTGGTAACGTATATGTGGATATATTCCAGCTTAAAGTAGGTCAAGGGAATTACCCTCTCATATTCATCCTCTTCCATGTCGCCATAAATACTAGAAATGTCGGATATCAGATTAATGCCCCCACCGATGAACACTCAGTGCATGTAAATTAACATTTCACTGAAGCAGACCTAATGCAAAAAATTCAAGGTAAAAAGTCTAAGTGTGACCTTAAAATAAGTCTGACCGTGACATGAAAGCAATCTGAGTATCTTAGCAAAAATATATTTCTTAAACATTTTACTGAAAGCAGACAGAAACGCAAAACTTCCACATGTGTGACCTTGACCTTGTGGTTGCCGGTGATCAGAAATATGACACAATGTTTTTGTATGACCTAAGTAATCAAAAAATAAAATATGAAAGTAATTCGTAATCAACAAATAAAATATGAAAGTAATTGGTGAAAGCATTTTGAGAATATGAGCATATGAGCAAAAAATTTAACTTGAACATTTCACTGAAAGCAGACCTAGACGCAAAACTTCCAAATGTGTGACATTGACCTTGTGGAAGCAGGTGGTCATAAATACGACAAAATGTTTTTGAACAAACTTAGTAATCAATAAATAAAATATGTTTGGCGGGGGCATAATAATTCATCCAAGGAACATCCAGTGGTCTAAATCACTGAAATGATGTTTAACGGCTTATTGACACGTTGTTAATTTTGAGCTGCCCCAGAGAAATGGGAAGAATATACAGGCATCGGGGAACCTGCCCTATTCTTACTACCTAATAGATTCTTATGAACGGTTCTTGAATGTGTTCGGAGGATAGATTCTAACAAACAGGACCGCCAGTATGTCCACCTCCGACGGATATGGCTTAGGAAAGTGTGTTGCTTAAGATACGCCAAAGTAAACCAGTGGCACCTGTGAGGCTCAAACCCGTGATCTCTGGATTTATTGTTTGGGGTGCTTGTTTCAGCCAAAGGTGTTTTGGACTTTTAAGAAAAAATTAATCAACTACCTAAATAAGTTGTATATTAGTGAAACAGACATTTTTAGTGGTAAATAAAAATACCTAACTCTTTAAAATCGGTTGAGAAATAAAAATTATTTTTAAGGCAAAATTATGCTGCGTGAAAAGTTTGAAAAATATATTTTTTTAGAATTTTTATCCAAAAATGGTTTTAAATTGTTGGATATTAGTAAATTAAGACACACTGAATGTTTTATATCAAAATATGAAGGATTACTGAAGTTATTTGAAATTTCTTAATTTTCTGCTGTCCCACCAACAAGGAATTTACATAGGAAAAGCCCCATCAAAAAATATTTATTTCTCAACCGATTTTCAAAAGTAAAGTAGTTTTATTTACCACTAAAAATTCCAGTTCTAATGATATATAACTGATGTACGTATTATTTAAATTGCTCAAGTTACTGCAGGAAAACCTTTGGCTGAAACAAGTGCCCCGAACAATAGATTCAAATCGGCAGCCTTCCATTGTTTTGAAGATATCACTTAAAATTTCTTGACTATAATTAATTTTAGTAATGGCTGCCATATTGGATTATAAGCATTAACATAATAATAGGTGTCCATGTATTCAGCGATGGATATGTTACAAAATAATATTGTATTTCTTATTATTACGAGAACAGAAGCGTTATAACTGCCATATTGGAATATGAGCATCACCATAATAATAGATGTCCATGTATTCAGTGACGGATACTGAATGTTACAAAATAGTTTTTCTGTCATAGATTTTATTTCTTATTCTTACAAGATCAGGCCTGGAATTCATCAACCATTCTTCAAACTATTCTTAGACTTGAGCTCAAGTACTCAAATTTCGTTCAAAAATATTCCCATGACTTTCAAAAATAAACAAACGTATGAAGATGCTATTTATTAGTATTTATCATGTATATACATAGCAGCTTGTTATGGACGTTTATACTTTAACGTATAGAAATATTTGTGATTGAAATTTGCATACTTCGGCTTAAAGGGACCCACGGCAATCTTGAAGAATTTGAAACCGGTGTCTCGATTTATATATCCAGTATCATTTCTACTTTTACCCTGGTTACATTTGAATAAATCAAATTTTAAATATTCACTATTTCGTCTTATTATACTACACATTTTAATATATTATTGGTGCAATAATATCAAAAATTAATAATATGCAAAAACAAATGGCCTAATACAATTCTTATAATTAACATTAATGATTGATCAAATGCAATTTATGTAGAAAAACTAACGGGTTTGAAAAGATTTTTCGAAGTTTATTTTAACACTAACCCTGCTTTTTAGCTGTACAAAGGTAAGACTATGGCTAGTTTTTAAAAAATCAAGATTGCCAAGTGTCCCTTTAAGTCTAAGAATATTCTCAAGAATGGCTGGTGAATTCAAGGCCAGAAGTGTTACACCGCAATACTTGCATATTAAACACCACGCAATTAAAGCTGCTGAAAGCGTCATTCATGTAATTATACTTACACATCTGGCATCTTCAGTGGATGGGAGAACATTATCTGCTTGCTGAAGTCGGGTAAGTTGAACTGAAATGACAAGAACATGAAGATAGACACAGAGGATCTTACATGAGTGACTGCGTATTATTGATTTTAATAAACGAGTTGGATAAAATGATAGGATACGAGGCTCTGCCGAGTATCCTATCTGTTTATCCACTGAGTTTATTAAAAATCAATATTACACAGTCACGATGTAAGATTTTATTTATTACAAAACACACATGACGTGATAGTTTCACTTTGGTATTGTCAATTTACCTTGTATAAGGTGGCATTTACACGATGTAATGCGTTCGCACAGCAAATAATGCGACACCTTAAACCAAATTTAACATTACTAACATGCATTTTATAAAGTAACATTTTAAATAATGATAAATATTTAAGGTGTCTGAACGTCTCGTTGTTATACCATGCAAACAATTGTGACTAAATGTTTTACTGCACACACAATGATTAATACGTAAGTCATGGCTTTATTACATTCACAGAAGAATTTATGTGGTAAATGCTCATAAACACATCACAAACTTTTTTATAATTCCATTCCCTTTATGTTAACTAAAATTTACATATATTAATCCAGAGGGGCGAATAATCAATATAAATAATTATATAGGGAGATAAGCTCTTCTGGTTGTAAATTCATAATTTTAGCATCACACCATCGCAAGTATTTGACCAATGAGTGATTGAGACACACCTCCACAATTGGGTATGTGATAGACTCGGTGTTTATTCTTGACACTCAACTAACTTTGGTCATGTATAAGAAGCACTTGTAGTGACAATTATATTAGAAGCATCTAGTAATACCCTTTATCATGCAGATATGAACTTTTCTGCCTTATAAAGGGGTGACCTATTAAATTTTGCTTTAATTAGGCACTGACCAATAAAGCAAATCAATGCAGAAACCCTCGGTGTTTATTGTACGTAACGTTATCTGACGTCATGCACGTAACTTTGCCTGACGTCATAAAACAAACAAAAAACAAAAACATGGCGACGCCCTCGATAAGCGTACCATTCTGAGAAATAGGTAATAATAGTAATTCATACAGAAAATATGGATAATCTACATGATAAATAGAATATTATGTCAGTGCCTTTTACTATCAAGTTTATTAGTCTCAGCACGAAAACGCAGAATGGCTCTGCATAGCCTCGCCGTTCTTCGTTTTCTAAGCCTCGCCTAATAAACTTGATAGTAAAAGGCACTGACATAATATTCTCTATTTATAGGAGAATGCTCAGATGATAAAGTTATGAATAGGTGATTTGTCTTAACTGGTCCATATAATATGTAGATGATTTCGACAGATTTGTTTATAAAATGGAATGGTACAAAGACTATCATGATCAAAGTTCCATGTGCTTAATTCTCTCACCTGTAACAGGGCGGAGTCTGGCTGTAAGGTAGAGCAATATGGCGTGACAGGGTCGGCAGCCGAGTTCATCTGAAATGGTACCAGCTGACTACCTTGCTGCATGTACCTGCAATTAGAGGGCACCAATAGGATAAAACATTATATTAAAGTACTTTATGCGCGAATGTAGTAACGCTTTGTGACTGGACCCACGTCGAGACTGGTTAACAATAAAATATCTAGGCCATGTTGCAATGTGATGGACACAATTTGGTGCTTATTACACCATGTGATAGGTATAACATTACTAAAACAAATTATATTATCCCTACACCGACCCCGCTACTCCCAACCCCTCTCACGCCCAACCCCAAAAACACACAAACACACCAGATGGGTGTATGAGAATATTCAATAACATTATGTAACAGCATGTGCAATTCTCACACTGGTTTGCTGTCACCCATGCAAGAAACATCATACATTTACCTCCCTCATAAACTCCTATAACTCTAACAAACCTTCAAAATAATTGTTCCTAGAAATCAACATTTACTATCAGGACTATTTCAGTAAAACATACATGGGACCCCAGGCAGGCACTTTTGAAATTGACCACCCACCCATAGATGCAAAATTGAGTTTGCAAGACCCACCTATAGAATTTAAGTTGGCTAAAATATATATTTACATATGAAATACATACAAACACGACAACTGCTTGAAGAACCTAAGTGGTTCTAGCCCCAGTCAGCAAATTGAGAAAAGTCCTAGGTCTGCTGATTTTGGGAAAAAGAAGTACGAGATAGACAAAATTGGGGAAAAAAGAGCATGATTCTTTTACAGTTTTAGGATCGCGCCGCGAATCACGTCAAAAACCGTACCGGGTCCCGCAAATTAAAGCACCCAAAACAGGTGCCCGTTCTTGGTGTTATTTAGCAGCTTGCATTTGTGAATAAGCGTTCATTGTTAAGCGTTTTTTATGATACAAACTTGCTAAAAATAGAAAAAGATTATACAGCAATTAATCGAAAATAAGAATATGAAAGGTAAATCACCGTTCAAACTTTTACTATTCGGGTGATCTTTCTTCTTCTGTCCAACGTGACAAAATTGCGTGACCACTCAATGTCAATATGAAAGCTGTAATGTGATTGGTTTTAATCATGCAAACAACCAATGAAATGCGCGCTTTCAAACTGATAAACTTAATCAAGGGAGAGAGCTCTGATTTTAGTTTGAAAAGTCTGATTGTCCCAAGATTGTCGGGACGGCATTGGCGGCCATTTTTACCGCGATGTGTGAAAATATCAGGGTTGTGAAATTACACTGATGCATAGATGCGAAATTCATTTAAACAACCCAGGCATAGAACTACATTTCGGAAAATAGGGTTCACCCATAGATTTTTATTAAATTGCCGGGTCCCGGGTATGTTTTAATGGAATAGCCCTAACATAAATTTTCAGCTTGATATATGGTCAAACAACCCACACAGATTTTTTTTTATTTAAACTTCAATTCTTTAGCTGAAACATATTGATGAGTTTCAAATGGGTTAAGTGGCTAGATTTACCAAAATGAGGTACAGCCCTTTCATGCATTTCTTAAAAGGGACACATGGCAATCTTTTTATTTTTTATTTTATTTCACATTTTCCCTTAAGTTTTTTACATAATTTGCATATTTACAAATCATTATTAATAATCAAAGCAAATAGTTTCTGCATATTAATTTTTATGCATTATAAATATACTGAACAAAAAAAGAAACTTCCGCATTTTAAGCTGTGATTTGCATAGGGTTGACTTTGTTAAACTTTGTACACCAATCTAGATATAATTTCATCATTTTATACTTATCACTCAATAATTCTGATCAATATTAATAATCATCAAAAAACAGAGTTAGTGTGTTGCTGCTAAAACATGTTTTATTCAAATTGCGAAATCAATATATGTGTATTATAAAGGGAGGTAATCTGAAAATATTCATTCTTGAAAGCTGTATGGCCCAAAAGTGAGTGAACAGGTCAGCTTACTTTCTCCGTCTTTTTGGTGCTGGGGTTATCTTCTGTTTATTTCAATAGAACAAAACTGTGTTAAATCAAAGTTTAAACCACAAGACCCGGAAATGCTGTTTAAACCAAAACGAGGGGAATAACTGTGCGTACAAGTTTGATTCAAGGAAAATTGTTTTCATGACAGTGCTGGCCTTTTAACATAGGTATTAACATATAACACCAAACAAAACTTATTTTCATTGTGTCTGCATGTATGGGTAAAGTTGCGGAAGTTTCTTTTTTTGTTGAGTATACTTCAAGACTGCTCTGTGTCCCGTTTAGAAGCCGGTGTGGCCTAGAAGATAACATGGTCGATTTTATATACGCTGATCACAGGTTTTTGCCGCACCGACACCAATGATGTTTTTTGTTTGTGGGTTTAAGGGTACGACACTTTGATTAATAACAAGAGGTCAATGACCTTGAAGCTCTACTGATTGATTTTGATTTCAGGAAGTAGTCGCTACAAACTTGTTTTTTGAAAAATTATTTTTAGCCGTGGTGGCCATCTTGAATTTCCGGCCGACCTGATATTTTGCTAGGATCAATCAGACATCAAGAGCAACATTCCTGTGAAGTTCATGAAAATCCGTCAAGTAGTTTCAGAGGAGTAGTCGCTACAAGTTTTCATTATATAATTCTATGTAAACAAAGATGGCCGCTGACAGCCATGTTTAACATCTAATCAAAATGATTTTTGACAAGGACCAACATCATGTAATGCTGATCATTTTAGAAAAAGTCCCATATCAATATCACTTATAGTTTTCAAGAAGTAGTCGCTACAAACTTGCATTTTCATAATCTATTTTTAGCCATGGCGGCCATCTTGAATTTCGGCCGACCTGAAACTTTGCTAGGATCAATTAGACATCAAGAGCAACAGTTCTGTGAAGTTTCATGAAAATCCGTCAAGTAGTTTCAGAGGAGTAGTCGCTACAAGTTTTCATTATATAACTCTATGTAAACAAAGATGGCCACTGGCAGCCATGTTCGACTCGGATAACCATCATGTCATACTGATCATTTTAGAAAAAGTTCCATATCAATATCACTTATAGTTTTCAAGAAGTAGTCGCTACAAACTTGAATTTAAAAAATCTATTTTTAGCTTTGGCGGCCATCTTGGATTTCTCATCAACATGAATTTTTGCTAGGATCAACTAGACTTCATGGGCAACATTTCTGTAAAGTTTTATGAATATCCATCCAGCAGTTTCAGAGGAGTAGTCGCTACAAATAAAAGTTAACGGACGGACGGACAGACGGACAGACGGACGGACAGACGGACGACGGACGCCGCACCACGGCATAAGCTCTGCTGATCTCTGATCAGTAGAGCTAAAAACAAAAACCTACCCTCTGTTATTAAACAGCTGTATGGTGACACCTCCCAAAGTGGTCGCTTCTTTCTGAGATTCAGGTGTGTTGGGTTTTTCAGTCTGTACACTTTTTAGGCCGACAAGCGTAATACACAATCTTGTTTCACGAGGTAGAAGGCACAGCGATATCTCATTAAATGTAAGCCTGAAAAATATCAAACCAAACATTGTAAAATGAACGTTTAGATTTATTTAAGAGTAATTTATACAGAAACAATTTTCATGAAATAAACATATGAAAATGTACACTGGTTAAGCAACAGTGGATGCAATTAATGAGAATCGCTTAAAGTAGCTATACTGCCAACAACAAGAAAATTTTACAACAGGTGTGTACTGTTTCCAAACCTACTGATGACGAGGTATATATAACTTACATATTTTGTGAATTCAAACTCTATAAACAAAATATAAACAACTTTAACCAGCCAGGCCAAACCCCAAAACTGGAGCGTCGAATTAAGAGTTACCAACTCGTAATTCATTATACACATATTTCATCACGAGTATTTTAAGAACCGGTTAATATACCTATACTTTTAATTAGCACATAATACATTATTATATAACCTGAACACCTGTGTATAGTTTTGATAAACGGTTTTGTAATGTAACCGTGGGGCCAGACCTGCTGTAGACACGGATGCACTGGTGAAGGTAGCTTCTACTCACCATTCATCCCATATGATCCGTAGGTGAAGGTAGCTTCTACTCACCATTCATCCCATATGATTCGTGGGACCAGACCTGCTGTAGAAACGGATATACGGGTGAAGGTAGCTTCTACTCACCATTCATCCCATATGATCCGTGGGACCAGACCTGCTGTAGACACGGATGTACGGGTGAAGGTAGCTTCTACTCACCATTCATCCCATATGATCCGTGGGACCAGACCTGCTGTCGACACGGATGTACGGGTGAAGGTAGCTTCTACTCACCATTCATCACATATGATCCGTGGGACCAGACCTGCTGTAGACACGGATGTACGGGTGAAGGTAGCTTCTACTCACCATTCATCCCATATGATCCGTGGGACCAGACCTGCTGTAGACACGGATGTACGGGTGAAGGTAGCTTCTACTCACCATTCATCCCATATGATCCGTGGGACCAGACCTGCTGTAGACACGGATGTACGGGTGAAGGTAGCTTCTACTCACCATTCATCCCATATGATCCGTGGGACCAGACCTGCTGTAGACACGGATGTACGGGTGAAGGTAGCTTCTACTCACCATTCATCCCATATGATCCGTGAGACCAGACCTGCTGTAGACACGGATGCACGGGTGAAGGTAGCTTCTACTCACCATTCATCCCATATGATCCGTGGGACCAGACCTGCTGTAGACACGGATGCACGGGTGAAGGTAGCTTCTACTTACCATTCATCCCATATGATCCGTGGGGCCAGACTTGCTGTAGACACGGATGCACGGGTGAAGGTAGGTTCTACTTACCATTCATCCCATATGATCCGTGGGACCAGACCTGCTGTAGACACGGATGCACGGGTGAAGGTAGCTTCTACTTACCATTCATCCCATATGATCCGTGGGACCAGACCTGCTGTAGACACGGATGCACGGATGAAGGTAGTTTCTACTTACCATTCATCCCATATGATCCGTGGGACCAGACCTGCTGTAGACACGGATGCACGGGTGAAGGTAGCTTCTACTTACCATTCATCCCATATGATCCGTGGGGCCAGACCTGCTGTAGACACGGATGCACGGGTGAAGGTAGCTTCTACTTACCATTCATCCTATATGATCCGTGGGACCAGACCTGCTGTAGACACGGATGCACAGGTGAAGGTAGCTTCTACTTACCATTCATCCCATATGATCTGCGGGACCAGACCTGCTGTAGACACGATGCACGGGTGTAGGTAGGTAGCTTCTACTCACCATTCATCCCATATGATCCGTGGGACCAGACCTGCTGTAGACACGGATGCACGGGTGAAGGTAGCTTCTACTTACCATTCATCCCATATGATCCGTGGGACCAGACCTGCTGTAGACACGGATGCACGGATGAAGGTAGTTTCTACTCACCATTCATCCCATATGATCCGTGGGACCAGACCTGCTGTAGACACGGATGCACGGGTGAAGGTAGTTTCTACTTACCATTCATCCCATATGACCCGTGGGACCAGACCTGCTGTAGACACGGATGCACGGATGAAGGTAGTTTCTACTCACCATTCATCCCATATGATCCGTGGGACCAGACCTGCTGTAGACACGGATGCACGGGTGAAGGTAGCTTCTACTTACCATTCATCCCATATGATCTGCGGGACCAGACCTGCTGTAGACACGGATGCACGGGTGTAGGTAGGTAGCTTCTACTCACCATTCATCCCATATGATCCGTGGGACCAGACCTGCTGTAGACACGGATGCACGGGTGAAGGTAGCTTCTACTTACCATTCATCCTATATGATCCGTGGGACCAGACCTGCTGTAGACACGGATGTACGGGTGAAGGTAGCTTCTACTCACCATTCATCCCATATGATCCGTGGGACCAGACTTGCTGTAGACACGGATGCACGGGTGAAGGTAGCTTCTACTCACCATTCATCCCATATGATCCGTGGGACCAGACCTGCTGTAGACACGGATGCACGGGTGAAGGTAGCTTCTACTTACCATTCATCCCATATGATCCGTGGGACCAGACTTGCTGTAGACACGGATGCACGGGTGAAGGTAGCTTCTACTCACCATTCATCACATATGATCCGTGGGGCCAGACTTGCTGTAGACACGGATGTACGGGTGAAGGTAGCTTCTACTTACCATTCATCCCATATGATCCGTGGGGCCAGACTTGCTGTAGACACGGATGCACGGGTGAAGGTAGCTTCTACTTACCATTCATCCCGTATGATCCGTGGGACAAGACCTGCTGTTGACACGGATGCACGGGTGAAGGTAGGTAGCTTCTACTCACCATTCATCCCATATGATCCGTGGGGCCAGACCTGCTGTAGACACGGATGCACGGGTGAAGGTAGCTTCTACTTACCATTCATCCCATATGATCCGTGGGGCCAGACCTGCTGTAGACACGGATGTACGGGTGAAGGTAGGTAGCTTCTACTTACCATTCATCCCATATGATCCGTTGGGCCAGACTTGCTGTAGACACGGATGCACAGGTGAAGGTAGCTTCTACTTACCATTCATCCCATATGATCCGTGGGACCAGACCTGCTGTAGATACAGATGCACGGGTGAAGGTAGCTTCTACTTACCATTTATCCCAAATGATCCGTGGGACCAGACCTGCTGTAGACACAGATGTACGGGTGAAGGTAGGTAGCTTCTACTCACCATTCATCCCATATGATCTGCGGGACCAGACCTGCTGTAGACACGGATGCACGAGTGAAGGTGGCTTCTACTTACCATTCATCCCATATGATCCGTGGGACCAGACCTGCTGTAGACACGGATGAACACGTAGAGGTGGCTATGGGACTTAACTTTTTCTTGCCATGATATAAGGCACACTCCACTTTATACTCCTCAAACCTGAAATAATAGCAAAAATGCCTAAATACTGCAACATATTAAAGGATATAGTAATTTTTATTTTTTTGTGACACCACCTTTTTACCCTTCTTTACTAAAGATTTTCAAAATGAAGAAGACTATTGCACTGATAGTTTCATGTAATACGACATTACTTCAAAGTTTGACTATATCTAGCGCTGTTGTATTGGTTCATTAGTACCATCGTTACAGGCTCTTTTACGTAAAAGTGACAACTTTAATGACTATTAATATGCAAGGTCAAGGTCTTTTTTGAAATGCTCTGTCTATTACAGTAGAGCATTCATTTAATAATTGTAACTTTAATACTGTTTTCAGTATACTAAGGCCAACAGAGGCATTTAAACGCATTTCGTCTCCGCACTTGTCACACTAACACTATTTTTTTCAACTGGGAATTGTTCTCAAAATTGGGGGAAAAAGGTACATTTTCGAAATATAGCCCAATAATGGCTATAAAAACAGCCAAAACTAGAGTTATCACTGAAAGTGATTAATACCCCCCCAATACCACCTTGTCACATAAAGATGGCAACCACAAGAAATCAATGGCAGTGCTCAAGAAATAGGATAGCCCGACGCCCGGGGCTCCTCGAAATCCATTCCGGGCCTGTCTCATTTTGCAGACGAGGAGCCCGTCGGGCCTGTCTAAAAAAAAAAAAAAAAAATCAGTTTTACTTGATCTCAAGCTCAAGTTTCTCAAGACAAAATACTCCATGTGTATTGTGAACTGTGAAAACACTTGCAATAAAGTAATTAAAATGTGTTTATACACACATTGAAACCATAAGAAGTTCGAATATTTTGCCTGGCTTCGTGTCGGCAGTTTGTCACAACTTTGAGGTCGACAATTGTTGACATAAAACTCATTATTCTGCTATTAGGGTTGTGTTTTCTTTCCTTTGTGATAAGAAATACCGTTTTTGTCATTAAAAACACACTAATGGATGAAAAAAAAAATTTGTTATTGATGGTATTTCGATTGAATGTTTGCGAAATGTTCGGGCCGTAAAAGTGCGGTGATATAGTAGATGGTACATAATTTCGGATATTTTTTTTTTTTTTTTTTTTTACATAATCAAATAAGAAAAACTGTCCTTTACAAATACATGTTGGTGGAAAGAAAAATATATATACTGTATATGTATAAATACAGATATAAAGTATATTTCTATTCATTATTTAAGGTGTAAGGAGTTCCTGGAATCCTACTTTTAAATGAATTCTAGTCTAGGCTCCTAATTTTTTACTTGGAGAAAGTGGTGAAGAAAAGAAAAAATATAGCCAGAGGAGGCTCTGATAGTCTCATAAAACCTGATTAAAAATTTGGCTCCAAGTTCAGCTCCAGTTTCACCAAGTCGGCTCTGATTATTATCGTTTGGCAAAAGTGCTAGTACTCTCCTTTGCATTGGTTATAAATTACTATGTAATATTCTATTCTAACATATTTTAAACGAAATGGTAAATAAGTCCGCTGACCAGGGAGCATAAAGTGGTAGCAAAAAGAAAAATCTAGTCAGAGGAGGTTCTGAGCTTGATTAATACATACGTAACAAATGTGTGCTAAAAAAGTGAATAAAGACACATTTCCAATAAGAAAAAAATATTGGACCTTTCCATTTTAAATCAGGGCCTGTCCATTTCAAATCAGGGCCTGTCCATTTCAAATCGGGGCCTGTCCATTTTCAGAAGCAACAAGCCCTGGGCCTGTCTCTTAAAATAATTTTCTTTGAGCACTGAATGGTCTAGTTTAAAGATATTTATTTCCAATTAATGTACATGAAAATGGGGTCGGCCACACGTTATTACAACATTAGAAATCTGGCCCTCCCGCAACAAAATATTCATACAATTTAGACAATGGCAAACAAAATATTTAAACTAAGAGAGAGAGAGAGAGAATTTAAATCCGTTGACCCTTTCATCAGCTATCGTCCGGATACCGTTTTTTTGCGCAAATTCTAAGTTGAAAAGGGCCATAACTCCGTCAAAAATTGGTGGTTTGTAACCAAAGTCAAACTTGACTTGTATTTTATGGTGTTATACCGATGTACCAAAAATTATTTAAATCCATCAACCCTTTCATGAGTTATTGTCCGGACACCGTTTTTTGGGCAATTTATAAGTTGAAAAGGGGCCATAACTCCGTCAAAAATTGGTGGTTTGTAACCAAAGTCGAACTTGACCTGTATTTTATGGTCTTAAACCAGTGTACCGAAAATTATTTAAATCCGTCGGTTCCTTTCATGAGTTATCGTCCGGACACCGTTTTTTGGGCAAATTCTAAGTTGAAAAGGGCCATAACTCCGTCAAAAATTGGTGGTTTGTAACCAAAGTCAAACTTGACTTGTATTTTATGGTGTTATACCGATGTACCAAAAATTATTTAAATCCATCAACCCTTTCATGAGTTATTGTCCGGACACCGTTTTTTGGGCAATTTATAAGTTGAAAAGGGGCCATAACTCCGTCAAAAATTGGTGGTTTGTAACCAAAGTCGAACTTGACCTGTATTTTATGGTCTTAAACCAGTGTACCGAAAATTATTTATATCCGTCGGGTCCTTTCATGAGTTATCGTCCGGACACCGTTTTTTGGGCAAATTCTAAGTTGAAAAGGGGCCATAACTCCGTCAAAAATTGGTGGTTTGTAACCAAAGTCGAACTTGACCTGTATTTTATGGTGTTATACCCGTGTACCAAATATTATTAAAATCCATTAACCCTTTCATGAGTTATCGTCCGGACACCGTAAAAACCAACAGACCGACCGACGGACCGACGGACCGACAAGCTCACTCCTCGTTTGTGGGGGTATAAAAAAGCTTTATAATCGAACCCAGCAGTTAAATAATCTATTTATTGCATTTTAAATCGGGTGTGTGTACAACTTTAACCAACATTTTGACTAATCACGAACGTCAACATCCTCGACAAATTATTGATGTCATAACGTCAGAGTAAGTTAATTCTGTATTCCGACATATTTATTATTATTTTGTGATTATGAATATTCTTTCACTAAGAAATCCCCATCTTTTACCGACAGAAATGTAATAAACTTGTATATGCATAATTCTGTATTTAACTTGTTTTGCAACACTTACATTCCGCCCCACTGGGGTGGGATTCTATGCACAGTACAAATCTGGACTATAAAGTTCTCGTTGTAGCCTGTGACGTCCTGAGGATCTGTAATAGTAAAAAGGCTGGCATACAGAACTCTTTTCCAACAAAACCTCAAACAAACATTTTAATTATGCCTCTAACGATACTGATTTACAAGGCAAATATAGCTTGAATGCATTAAATTTTGTATTGTCTAAACAGGGTAGCATATAAAACTCTTCTCCAACAAATATCAGGGGTTTATCATCTATATATAACAGTTGCTCAGTTGTTTTTCCTTCAAAAATAGTTCCATATCAACATTATTTACTTCACAGAACAGATGTCAGCCATTTAAAGATTTTATTCAATATTTCAATCTTTCTTTTTTTTATAGCAACTTATAGCAATAAGTACGAGTATGTCTAGACGTCGTTACGTCATACAAACAAAACAATTCCATCAGACCAATTCAATGCAACTTTTTGTGTTAAGCTCCAACCCAAAAGTTAATGTTCTTAGCCTCGTCCGTCGGATGTAGATGTAAACCGGGTGGTCTCGTGTATCTGTCTATCCTCCGAGCATGTTAAAGAACCATAGGAATCTATTCGATAATAAGAGTAGGGAACGGTTCCAGGATTCCTATGTATCCTTCCCCTCTCTCTGGGGCAGCTCTAAATAACCTATACTGTGTTGATGAGCCATTAAACAACATTCAATTCACTGGGAATTGAGGCGCAACGAGACTCACCAAGATACTCCTGTATTGCATGGCAATACATGATGTCCTCTACCGGTCAGATGTTTGACAGTAAATGTTTTTTGTTGGACCAGATCAAACAAAAGGCTATGATTTAGACAAATAAGAAAGGCATGCTACATTTCGCAACCTTAACAAAACAAGTTTGAGTACATAATCTTCCTTACAAATTTGTAAAGGAGATACCCCACCTTTTTTTTTTAATCCGGTAAGTTTTCGAACATATTAGAAATATAATACAACAAGTAATAAAAATACATACACAAAGAAATTAACATCAATTTCAAGTCATGTATTAATATATCTCTATTTGAAGGGAAGTAAATATCGAATATTTATTGAGTATAAAGGTGACGCTTTAAGCTCCCTTATTCAGCTGTATAACTAATGACTGAATTCTATTACCATAACAAACACAATTTTGGCCATATCACCAAAATAAAATTGTGTGCAAAATCTCCATATGCTCCTCTACCTATGTACCAAGTTGTATGACAATATCTTTTATAGTTATAGCATGATCCTATTTTGTGTGCACTGACTGTTTTTTTACTATTTTGTTGCCATAGCAACCATAATTTTGTCCATATCAACAAAATTAAATAATGTACATAATCTCGTTACGCCCCTCTACCATATGTAAAAAGTTTCAAGAAAATAATTATCTTTTATGCTTTTTAAGTTATCACAGGATCCAGTTTTCCGGACGGACTGACTAGTCGTTTTATACTATTTTGTTGCCCCACAATTTTGGCCATATCAACAAAATAAAATAACGTGCATAATCTCCTTATGCCCCTCTACCATATGTAAAAAGTTTCATGAAAATACTTTTTTAAGTTACCGTAGGATCCAGTTTTCCGGACAGACTGACATTTTCTTTTACTATTTTGTTGCCATAGCAACCACAAATTTGGCCATATCAACAAAATCTCCTCTACCATATGTAAAAAGTTTCATGAAAATATCTTCTATACTTTTTAAGTTATCGCAGGATCCAGTTTTCCGGACAGACTGACGGACAGACGGGAGGTAAACCTATAGTCCCCTCTAGTGCAACACCGATAGGGGACTAATAATTTATTTCAGGCATGTGCAGTAGAAATATAAATACATAAATGAAAGAATTGTTAATCCGTAAACAGTGCCTGCCATATTATATTTAACATAAAGCCATAACCAAAGAAACATCTAAATTTTGATCTAATCAAATTAAAATACATGTATTGTATTAATTTTATTGACATATTTGTTTAAATTAAATGTTTATGTTATATTTAGATTTAGATGCTTACATTACATGTATTTTCAGATGTTTACATTTTACATTATATGCAGATTCAGACGTTTAACATTGTATGTCTGATAAATTTTAATACAGTTTTATAGCAGGCATTCACCAAGCAAAAGTGTGTAAAAAGATAATGCATTCATATATTATCAGAGAAAACAATCAGTTAATCTTTCTATGGATGAATCATACATCCAAACTGCATATAGAAACAGAAGACGATCTACATGCTTCCTGCAAAGTTTTAAAAAAAGAAGTGGAACTTCAACAATAAAGATCCATTAAGGAAGGGCTGATAATACGCAAAGGTTTAGGGGTGTAACAACCCCAAAACAGAAGGGGAACTATTACAGAACATAATGCAAACTATCAACAGCTATGTAGAGAGTATTTAACTGCTGGACTCGATTAATGGGAAATACTTCGCGTGATGATCTGCTCGTAAGACAAAAGACGAATCCCATCAAGTGAAAGTGTTCATTGTAATCGAAACCCAGCAGTTAAATAACCTATTCTAATGCAACGCATTACTCCAATGGCTAACGTCTCAAATCTGCTAGTTACTCGCAGGCTGATCTGATTTGGGTTTAGAATGGACACAAAGGCTATTGTAGTCGTGCTTATCAGGTTAAGGGTCAAGAAATCCATGGATTTACACGTCGCTCCAAATGGGGATGGGACTTAGAAATTAGAGGTAAACATTGTTTAAATTGAAGTTTGTAAAATGTTTAATAACAAAAACAATGGAGTTTACATTTTGCTGATATATGACATTTAAGTCTGTTTGTTTAAAAACAAAATGACAATGCATAAAAAAAAAATCTTCACCCCAAAAAATGAAGGTAAAGGTGAATAAAACATAAAATGCTAAAAACACACTGGCTTAAACCAGCATCCAAAAGAAGTAGAAAGCAACCAGGAAAGTAGATAATGCGTATATAATTTCAGAAAGGCAAACAAAGGCATTTACAATTGTATACAAACACATCGTCATTACTCTCTGTAAAAAACAGTCATATTTTCTTTCAAATGATTCATTAAAAAAAAGTATGTTCTTCTATAAATCAACAGGATCTATAAAACACACTTATTAAAACACTACGACAAAGAATCTAAAACACAATTTTCTAAACGTTTTGTCAAAGGATCTATAAAACACATACTCTGGTCCTATATAATCCAATTTACCCTTGGTCGTTAGAATATATTTCTCGAAAACCACCCCAAACTCAAAGGCTTTTTACAGTCTGGAGATCAGTTTATGTAGGATAATAGCCACCAAAAGGTGTGATCCCTTGCCATGTCCGGCATTGATTTTACTCGCTAGTTCAAACAAGGCATGAAAAAAACACAGAGGTGTGAAAATTATGTACGATAAGTGATAATAAAAAGAACTTATTATATGAATAATTATGATCAATTAAAGGGACACTGTTCGTAAACATTACACACTAAACATTATTCAATATTTACTAATTAAAAGCAAGCTTGTTTAACGGAATTCAATCGCGGTACAAAAGAAAATCACTTCGTGCGTTTGAACTCGCAGCACAAACTAAAATTACCTTTTCTTTACACTCGCAGTAATAATAGTGTGCGTGAGCATAAAGTAGTCATACATCGCTCCCGACTGAGCTAGGCGGGCTATACATATTACGCAATACAAACTATGGTGAAAACCTACTGCGCTAATGGAAGTCACGTGATCGCAGAAAAGGTAAATATTGAGGTTCCCATTTTATTTACATATAATAATTTAAAAAAAAAATTCAAACTCACTAATGTTTTCCTACATACTTCTTAGGGTCTATCCTAATGTTTTCATGTATACATTACACTGAATAAAAGTCAGACAGCTATTTGGTTATGCTCAATATCTGCTTACTTACGGACAGTGTCCCTTTAAACACATTTGATTTTCAATCTGATCTTCATTATAACTCTGCTCAACACACTATTACTTTTATGTAATTTGTAAACGATGTTTGTATATTTTTTTCAATTATATTCAACTCATTATTAGGTCGGTGGTTCTACCCAGGTGTCAGCCCATGCAAGAAAATTGCCCGGAGGGGCACCTAGGATCTTCCTCCACCAATGGAAGCTGGAAAAGTCTGTTGGTGCGACTATAAAATCCAATTCAATTCATTATTCTGACTTTGTACAAACTGCGCTATTTCTCTAAATAAATGCTTATTAAAGATAAACAAATACATTTTTGCAGTTTTTCTTGTATTTTTCCAGTAATAATGACATTTAAATAACCTGTTATTTGGTTTAATCAACTATGCAAGAAAGTAAGAACATACTGAGAAAGATTAATTGCATACATAACTAGCACCGTTTTCGGACGATACACAAGTCTGGATAGATGATCTTTTTTTTTGGTGCCAACTCAATTTCTCGAAGTTACCGATTTCTCAAACATATTCCAAACACACTCAACTTATCAACACAATGGCAATGTAGTAATTAGACCAAATATCCCCCACCAGCATCTGTAATAAACAAGTTTATGATGACCTACCCCAGGGTTGATCTATCCTGCTGTCCAGGTGGAAGTCAGTATGAAAGGCCTGGCAGTAGATCCTCACCAACTGTTTCACGGCAGACACCAGTGTTTCCAGCGCATCCTCTAACTCCGGGATCAATGATACCTTTACACTGAAATACAAAAAAGGCACCTATACATGAAGAATAGAAAGATATTATTTTATGATTTAGGCAAATTTAAATTAGTGTTTAGGTAATCTTCCAATATTTTGATTTCATTTTGACACATTTAATGTTAAATAAATAGTCAATTCTGAAGTGTTTCATATTCCAATTGAATGGTTTTAATTTAAATTCACCTGTATTAAGAAACTACTTGTGATAAGAGATCAATTTTACTTTTCCTTTCTAAATCTCTAAATACAGGTTTGACTGTAAACTCAGTGTCAAAGAAACTGTTGGTCATCGTCCACTGGATCTTGAGGTTCCTCAGAGAACATGATGAAGAGATCAACAACAATATGTTAATGGTAATTTTACTTCTGAGTCTTGTTGTTGCATCTGGAATTTGGTCTGGTTTGGAATTGATTTTATAGCTGCACCAATAGCTAAAGCCATATGGCGACTTTCCAGCTTCCATTGGTGGAGGAAGGCCACAGGTGCAAGTCCGGGCAATTTTTGTGAATGTTGTTATGTTTTTATCATTTCTACTTAATTTCATCGATGTTGTTTAAAAAATTAGGATTTAAACATTTGACAATTCTGTGTGACCAGTTTGAATGTTTGACACAGGAAGCTGAATGTGGAAGAAGACAATAACATATGCTGATGACAATTTACCAAAGTATCACGGCCTGTTTAATTGTTATATGGATGAGATGCACATCACATCACATCTGCACAAATCATGTCCAGTTTGTAACTTTTGACATTAAAAGTAGTTTTTTTAAAGAAGTTTGTTTGGCCCTTTGCAGTGTGGCCCCCCCTCCCCCAACCCCCCACACCCCACTAACAACCCACTGCACAACCTAGTTAATGTAAGTTTGATAATGGATAGGGCACAACCTTGTTAAGATATGTATAACTAGACATTTACCAATGCTTCCTACCAAGTTTCATCAAAATCCAACAAGAGGTTTAGGAGGAGTAGCAGTGACAACACATTTAAAGTTAAAATGTCAGAGGGTCACAACTTCAACAATCATCGAACCGGGCCATCAATGCATATGATATGCACAACGAGACATCATACCGATGCTTACTACCAAGATCTGTCAAAATCCAACATGTGGTTTAGGAGGAGTAGTGGCACCAACATTT
Organism: Cyrtodaria siliqua; assembly: GCA_037043455.1. Lineage (NCBI taxonomy): Eukaryota > Metazoa > Mollusca > Bivalvia > Adapedonta > Hiatellidae > Cyrtodaria > Cyrtodaria siliqua. The sequence continues at coordinate 8,938 of JAWPHD010009065.1, read as the reverse complement.
GTGACAGACGGACACACCAAAGACAATACGTCTCCTCCACTTCATGGGTGGAAACATAACAAGCTACTCTTCACAGAAAACATGGGTAGGATCAGTACACTGGTACTCACCTGGCCCTCTGCAGTGTGGCGTATCCTACACCAGTATGTTCGAGGATATGTGACCAGGCTGGAACTCACCTGACCCCCTGCAGCTTGGCGTATCCTCCACCAGTATGTTCCAGGGTATGTGACCTGGCTGGTACCCACCTGGCCCTCTGCAGTGTGGTGTATCCTCCACAGTATGTTCCAGGGTATGTGACCTGGCTGGTACTCACCTGGCCCTCTGCAGTGTGGCGTATCCTCCACCAGTATGTTCCAGGGTACATGACCTGGCTGGTACTCACCTGGCCCTCTGCAGTGTGGCGTACCCACCACCAGTATGTTCCAGGGTATGTGACCTGGCTGATACTCACCTGGCCCTCTGCAGCGTGGCGTATCCTCCACCAGTATGTTCAAGGGGAATGTGACCTGGCTGGTACTCACCTGCCCCTCTGCAGTGTGGCGTATCCTCCACCAGTATGTTCCAGGGTATGTGACCGGGCTGGCATGGATGCCTACATCTGGCCCCCACCATGGACTCCACCTTGCTGAGAGACTTGGCGATGTCTATAGTCTCAATATTGGACAGAATATTACAGATGGCCTTCACGGACTGGGACAGGGACTGAAACTGTACCTTCTCTACTTCATCCTGGCAGACAAAAAAACAAAGTTGGGTAAAAAAAATGTTTACTTCTGGCATTTCAACTATGAAAAAAAAAACTTTATTCAGTACAGTCAACCAGGGCTCAGGAAATTCAAAACACCAATCAGTCCAGGTAACAAGAGCTGTCGGAGAACAGCGCAGCTCGACTATTCGATTTTTCAGAGAATAATAAATTATATAGCTAGTATATACCATCAGAAAACAAGGCCAAAACAATGTGGAATTGACAAAAGCAACACAAAAATATGTAGAAAACAAAAAATGAGTTTCGAGTGGGAGTGGGGGTGGGGGAGGGATGCAACATATATATGTGTAAGAAGCTATGTGTAATTGACTAAAACAACATAGAAATATGTAAAAAAATAAATAAAAAAAATGAGTTTCAAGTGGTGGGGGCAAGAGGCGGGGGGTGGGGTGGGGGTGGGGGTGGGTGAGGAGGCAACATATATGTGTAAGAATTGACTAAAACAACACAGAAATATGAAGAAAACAAGAAATGTCAAGTAAGTGACAAATGCCCCCGAAGTGACCTGTAATATGAAACCAACAGATATATTTAAAAATAATTTAAAAAAATAAATCAAATAAAACAAACAATAAAAATAAAATAAAATAAAATTTAAAATAATTAAATAAATAAAATAATTTAAAAAAAAAAAAAAAAAAAAAAAATATTTTAAATTATTTTTTTGCGACACATCGTCTTGTTGTGGTGAGCAATTGTGCAAAGTTATTTGAAAATCCGTCGATTATTGTCAGAGTTATGAAGCAGACACGATTGTATAGACGAACGGAGTTTGACCTTTGATCTCTAAGTGTGACCTTCACCTTGGAGCCACGGACCTAGATTTTGTGCGCGACACATCGTCTTGTTGTGGTGAGCAATTGTGCAAAGTTATTTGAAAATCCGTCCATTATTGTCAGAGTTATGAAGCGGACATGATTGTATAGACAAACGGAGTTTGACCTTTGATCTCTAAGTGTGACCTTCACCTTGGAGCCACGGACCTGAATTTTGTGCGCGACACATCGTCTTGTTGTGGTGAGCAATTGTGCAAAGTTATTTGAAAATCCGTCCATTATTGTCAGAGTTATGAAGCGGACACGATTGTATAGACGAACGGATTTTGACTTTTGACCTCTAAGTGTGACCTTGACTTTGGAGCCACGGACCTGGTTTTTGTGCGCGACACCTCGTCTTGTTGTGGTGAGCAATTGTGCGAAGTTATTTGAAAATCCGTCCATTATTGTCAGAGTATGAAGCGGACAAGATTGTACATGCGAACGGACAGACAGTGCGACTACTATAATATACTATATATAAAAAGAAAGACAAAAGAAGGGGCGGGGGGGGGGGGGGGGGGGGGGGGGTTTGGATGGAGGGAGTGGGGGCAGGGGGTGGAGGAGGGAGCCCATGCCCCAATATCGGTGAAGTATGAATAAGATTCATAATGCTATAAGAAATCCCAAACCAAAATTATAGATATATACATGCTTACATGCAAACTAGATCTGCCTTTATTGCACATTTTATGAGCCCAGAATTTGCAGAAGACAAATTACTTACCCAACCCTTTACAACATACTACAAGGTAATCAATTCCCAAATTTAGTTCAGCTAGGAAAAGAAATGTAAGAGATGTAAACACAGCTTAAACGCAAAATTTGATGTGAAACAGACACATTTTAAGGGCTATCAGAATTTGGGTTCCATGGGATAAGATATGACCAATTAAACTCATAGTTATTCGTAGCGGGAAACAGTATTGTTCTTAAATATCGATACTTTTCTTTGTAGTTAAATGATTAATTGTAATATGTTTAAACATTCTGTTAGTATTCTATTCAAAACAAGTAGATTACTATTGCTCAATCCTTGCCCTAACCGTAAACAACATTGTGTTGCGGAATCAGGTAAAGCAGGCTGATATAAAACGTTATACTTTATATTTTATCCAGGCGACGAGATCAGTCGCATGGTACCTTGGCAATTAATACTGTATCGGGACTTGTAATTGAAAAAGAAACAAGAGCTGTCGGAGAACAGCGCAGCTCGACTATTCGATTTTTCGGAGAATAATAAATTTATAGCTAGTATATACCATCAGAAAACAAGGCTACAACAATGTGGGGTTGGGAGCACAACATAACTTTGTGTAAGAATAGACCAAAACTACACAGAAATATAAAAATAAATAAAAAATTAAAAAAATCGAGTTTTGAGTGGGGTGCAGGGTGGGGTGGGGGTGGGAGAGAGGTGGGGGGAGTGGGGGTGGTGAGGGCAACATATATGTGTAAGAAGCTATGTAATAATTCACCAAAACAACACAAAAATATGAAGAAAAAAAATGAAATAAAAAATCGAGTTTGAGTGGGGATGGGGTAGAGGCGTGGGGGGGAGGGCAACATGTGTAAGAATTGACTAAAACAACAAAGAAATATGTCAAAAAAATAAAATCAAGTGGGGAGTGGTGAGAGGCGGGGGCGGGCGGGGGGGGGGGGGGGGGGGGGGGGGGGTGGAAATATATATGTGTAAGAATTGACAAAAGCAACACAGAAATATGTATGTGTAAAAAAAAAAATAGTTTCAAGTGGGGTAGGGAGCGGGGAGGAGAGGCGGGAGTGAATTGTGGGGGGGGGGGGGGGGGGGGGGGGGGGGGGGGGGGGGGGGGGGTGCAACATATATGTGTAAGAATTGACTAAAACAACAAAGAAATATTTAAACAATAATTCGTGTAGTGGGGGGGGGGGGGGGGGGGGAGGCGGGGGGAGGTGGGGTAGGGGGGGCAGTGAGGGGGCAACATATAGGTGTAAGAATTGACAAAAGCAACACAGAAATATTTAAAAAAAAAGTTTCAAGTGGGTGTGGGGAGCGGGGAGGAGAGGCGGGAGTGAGTTGGGGGCAGGGGGAGGGTGCAACATATATGTGTAAGAATTGACTAAAACAACAAAGAAATATGTAAAAAAAAAAAAAAATCAGGTGGGGGTGGGGGTGGGGGGAGATGGGGTGAGAGGCGGGGGGGGGGGTGTTGGGGGCGGGGAAGGTTGCAACATATATGTGTAAGAATTGACTAAAACAACACAGACATATGTAAAAAAAATAAAAAAAAAATAGATTTTCAAGTGGGGTTTTTGTATGGGTGGGGGGGGGGGGGGGGGGGGGGGGGGGTGGAGAGTCGGAGTGGGTTGAGGGCTGGGGGGGAGGGGAGGGGATAACATGTGTGTAATAACTGACTAAAACAACAAAGAAATATGTAAAAAAAAAAAAAAAAAAAATAGTTCCAAGTGTGGGGCGGGTTGAGAGGGGGGAGGCAGGGGTGTGTGTGTGGTGGGGCAGGGAGGGTTGCAACATGTATGTGTAAAAATTGACTAAAACAACACAGAAATATGTGGAAAAAAAAAAAAAAAAAAAAAAAAAAAAAAGTGGGGCGTGATGGGTGGGGTTATGGGTTGAGAGGCGTGGGGGAGTGGGGGGGGGGGAGGGGGCGAGGGTTGCAACATATATGTGTAAGAATTGACAAAAGCAACACAGAAATATGTAAAAAAAATATATAGTTTCAAGTGGGGGTGGGGTGGGGTGGGGTGGGGTGGGGTGGGGTGGGGTGGGGTGGGGGGGGGGGGGGGTGGAGCATGGGTGAGGGTGAGAGGCAGGAGTGGGTTGGGTGGGGGTGGATGGGGGCAAACATATATGTGTAAAAATTGACTAAAACAACAAAGAAGTATGTAAAAAAAAGAAAAAAAAGTTTCAAGTCTGGGGCGGGTTGGGGTGATGGGGTGAGAGGCAAGAGTGTGTTGGGGGTTTGGGGTGGGGCAACATATGTGTGTAAGATTTGACTAAAACAACAAAGAAATATGTAAAAAAAAAAAAAAAAAAAAATTCAAGTGTGGGGCGTGGTGGGTGGGGTGATTGATGGGGTGAGAGGCCTGGGGGCGGGGGCAGGGAGGGTTGCAACATAGATGTAAGAACTGACAAAAGCAACACAGAAATATGTAAAAAAAAAGGAAAAAAAGAAAAGTTTCAAGTCTGGGGCGTGGTGGGGTGTGTGTGTGTGTGTGGGGGGGGGGGGGGGGGGGGGGGGGGGTCACGGGCGATAGGGTGTGAGGCGGGGGGGGGGGGGGGGCTGGGGGGGTTGCAACATATATGTGTAAGAATTGACTATAACAACAGAAATATATAAAAAAAAAAAAAAAAAAAATCAAGCGTGGGGCGTGGTGGGTGGGGTGAGAGGCAGGGGGTGGGGGAGTGGGGGGGGGGGGGGGCGGTAGGGTTGCAACATATATGTGTAAGAATTGACAAAAGCAACACAGAAATATATAAAAAAAAAAAAAAAAATCAAGCGTGGGGCGTGGTGGGTGGGGTGATGGGGTGAGAGGCAGGGGGTGGGGGAGTGGGGGGGGCGGTAGGGTTGCAACATATATGTGTAAGAATTGACAAAAGCAACACAGAAATATGTCAAAAAAAAAAAAATATCAAGTCTGGGGCTGGGTGGGGGGTGGCGGGGGTGATGGGGTGAGAGGCGGGGGATGTGGAGTGGTGGGGGCGGGAAGGTTGCAACATATATGTGTAAGAATTGACTAAAACAACACAGAAATAGTTGGGAAAAAAAAAAAAAAAAAAGGTGTGGCAGGCAGTAGGGGCGGGCGGGGTAAGAGGGGGGGGGGGGGGGAGGAGGGAGCCCATGCCCCAATATGGGTGAAGTAATAAGATGCATAATGCTATAACAAATCCCAAACCAAAATTATAGATATATACATGCTTACATGCAACCCTACATCTGGGTTTATTGCACATTTTATGGGCCATCACAATTTGGGTTCCATGGGAGCCCAGAATTTGCAGAAGACAAAATTACTTATCCAACCCTTTACAACATACTACAAGGAAACCAATTCCAAAATTTAGTTCAGCTAGGACAAAAATTGTAAGAGATATAGACCTGTAAACACAGCTTACACGCAAAATTCGATGTGAAACAGACATATTTTAAGGGCTATCAGAATTTGGGTTCCATGGGAGCCTAGGGGTTACAGGAACCAAAATTACTTAAGCAGCCCTTACGATAATGCTATAAGGAAGCTAATGGCTAAATTTGGTTGTGCTAGGGTAAGAATTGTAAGAGATATAGACTTGTAAACACAGCTTACACGCAAAATTTGATGTGAAATTGGGCACATTTTATGGGCTATTATAATTTGGGTTCCATGGGAGCCCATGGGTTACAGGAACCAAAATTGCTTAAGCAGCCCTTAAGATAATGCTACAAGGAAGCCCATGAACAAATTTGGTTGTGGTAGGATAAGAAATGTAAGAGATATACACTTGTAAACACAGCTTACACGCAAACCTTGATGTGGGACGCCGACGCCGACGCCAACGCCGACGCCGACGCCGACGCCGACGCCGACCCGTGGTGATTACATAAGCTCTCTTATTCTTCGAATAGTCGAGCTAAAAATGCTCCTGGCATCGACGCAACCTCCGCATCATTGACCCTAGCTCCGGCTCATTGACACTACCTTTTGCCAAAAATTGGCGATAAATCCGTTGTTCTCTGTTTTCGATAAACCAGTTTAGTACCGAGTAATGATTACATGAAAGGCTTTTCATCTCCACTAAAAAGCAACCGACTTTCATACATAAATAAGAATATGCACTGAAAAATTGCGATCTGTCGAAGAAAACACACACACCTTCCAATCTTATAAAGACCTAGGCGTAAAATTAAACAATAATTTGTAATATTTTTGCAACTTAGTTATACTTTGAACACATATAATTCGAAAAGCATTCCCGATTTTTGAAATAAATCGATGGATTAATGATATTATGAAAAACAACGAGCTGAACTCAGTTTTAATCCTTGTCACTACCCCGGAAGTGTCATTGACTCTCATTTTCATATATCTCCAAAATGTGCTAGATTCAATGTTTAGTACCCGTGAAGTAGTTTTGAAGTTATGCTCTGGACAAGAAAATGTTTTATATGCTCTCCCGAATTTTTTTTAGAGAGGATAAAAGTACTTCATTACTATTTTTTTTTCCGTGTCATGATCAGTCCAAATACACAGGGTGAAATCGATCCCGCAAGCTTTGTAACAAAGTCAGCGAGTGTGGAAAATCAACATGTTCCGGTCAAACAATAAAGGAATGTCGACTGGTTTAAGGGAAGGTGCTTGGTGACACCAGGGCTTGAACAAATCCTATAGCCCGACGCCCGGGACTAGTCCAAAACCAAAGTGGGGCGTGTCACTTTTTCAAAGATTTCAGTCCCGGACTAGTCCAATTTTAAACAAGAGCTGTCGGAGAACAGCGCAGCTCGACTATTCGATTTTTCGGAGAATATAAATTTATAGCTAGTATATACCATCAGAAAACAAGGCTACAACAATGTGGGGTGGGTTGGGAGCACAACATAACTATGTGTAAGAATTGACAAAAGCAACACAGAAATATGTAAAAAAAAAAAAAGTTTCAAGTGGGGGTGGGGGGGAGAGCGAGGGGAGAGGCATGAGTGGGTTGGGGGGCGGGAGCAACATATATGTGTAAGAATTGACTAAAACAACAAAGAAATATGTAAAAAAGTGTGTGGGGGGGGGGGGGGGGTGGAGGGGATGAGAGGCGGGGGGGGGGGGGGAGGGAAGGTTGCAACATATATGTGTAAGAAATGACTAAAACAACACAGAAATATGTAAAAAAAAAAAAAAAATAGATTTTCAAGTGGGTGTGGAGTGTGGGGGAGAGCGGGGGAGAGGCGGGAGTGGGTTGGTGGCGGGGGGAGGGGGCAACATATATGTGTAAGAATTGACTAAAACAACAAATAAATATACAAAAAAAAAAAAAAAAAGTTTCAAGTGTGGGCGGGGTGTGGGGGGTGATGGGGTCAGAGGGGTGGGGGGGAGGGGGTTGCAACATATATGTGTAAGAATTGACAAAAACAACAAAGAAATATGTAAAAAAAAAAAAAAAAAAAATTCAAGTGGGGCGGGTTGAGAGGCGGGTAGGTGGGGGAGATTTATGTGTAAGAATTGACTAAAACAACACAGAAATATTTAAAAAAAAAAAAAAAAAAAAAGGTTTGAGGGGAGTGGGGGAGTGGGTAGAGGGGGTGGGGTGGGGGGGGGGGGGGGGGAGAGGAGGGAGCCCATGCCCCCATTTGGGTGAAGTAATAAGATGCATAATGCTATAACAAATCCCAAACCAAAATTATAGATATATACATGCTTACATGCAAACCTAGATCTGCCTTTATTGCACATTTTATGGGCCATCACAATTTGGGTTCCATGGGAGCCCAGAATATGCAGAGACAAAATTACTTATCCAACCCTTTACAACATACTATAAGGAAACCAATTCCAAAATTTAGTTCAGCTAGGACATAAAATGTAAGAGATATAGACCTGTAAACACAGCTTACACACAAAATTTGATGTGAAACAGACACATTTTAAGGGCTATCAGAATTTGGGTTCCATGGGAGCCCAGGGTTACAGGAACCAAATTACTTAAGCAGCCCTTACGATAATGCTATAAGGAAGCTAATGGACAAATTTGGTTGTGCTAGGGTAAGAATTGTAAGAGATATAGACTTGTAAACACAGCTTACACGCAAACCTTGATGTGGGACGCCGACGCCGACGCCAACGCCAACGCCGACACCGGGGTGATTACATAAGCTCTCTTATTCTTCGAATAGTCGAGCTAAAAAGAGAAAGTCAGGCGTGTCACTGTTTGAAAGATTTCAGTCCCAGATTGTCAAATTTACAATGTCGGTCACCTGTCATAAAACAACCCCATCACACTTCTCAACGTAATCCTTTAATTGCACTCGCTTATGTAATGCAATTAGCATCCACAGCGGCGATCATCCAATACCCCGGGCAATTTTATCAACAATCAACCATTCCGGAAGTCCCGCCTCCAAATTACTTAAATTGACAGTGGGCACTGTCGACATTATCCAATCAATTGACCCGATCTATTTTAATCCAGACCCGCTAGCCAATGAAACGACTACCACATGTAAATCACATGTTCGTCACGTGATTACCTGTTTGTCACGTAGTGAGCTGAAAATGGCGATACACTGAAACAATAACACTAACACGTTGATTAATTCGCAATCAGGCCGATTTGTCGGCAATCTTTCGATGAGTAAAGAAACTCAGGACGTTTGATAATGGAAGCATG
>JAWPHD010009064.1:0-108000 GCA_037043455.1 Cyrtodaria siliqua | reverse complement strand
CCCCCCCCCCCCCCCCCCCCCCCCCCCCCCCCCCCCCCCCCCCACCACACACACACAATCGGCGTTGCACTGTGCTTAGCATCTGTCATCCTCAGCTTCACCATCAAATTCATATATCTACACATCAGTGATTACTTATATTACATTTAGCAGATCTGATAACAACATGATTTCTTGCAGGGATCTTTGCAGATGTTGCCGACTTCTGTCAAGTGGCATCTCCAAGTTCCAGCTCTGAGACTGAGCCTAGCCCTGGGTAAGCTAGAACTATAAAACTTTTGTATAGTTGACGCCTGTGATATAGTTTAATTAGGCTAATAATACGGCAATATTATGAGCCACCCCAGAGAGTGGAATTTAAAAACCGTACCTAGACTACTCTTACTAGCAAATATTAATAATTCAGGACCGTACCTTAGGCTACTCTTACTATCGAATATATTTCTATGGTTGTTTATAACATGTTTTTAATAAATGAAGATTGTAATAAGCTTGACAAATATTAGATACGATTTATTTGAGTGGCGAAACCAATTTGTACAGATTTTTTTTTTATTCTCATTAAAGTAGCTATCCCACCAACAACACATTTTATAAACATTATGTACACTGTTTCTAAACCTACTGATGACAAAGAATATATATAACTGACATATATTGAGAATCCAATCTACATTATTTCACAGTATAGACGGCTTTACCAGCCGGACCAAACCCCAAAACTGGAGCGTCAAATTAAAGAGTTGCCATCATTTTATGGATATTCAATCACAGGTATTCTAAGAACCTGTCTATAAACCTATACTTTTAATCGACACATATACATTGTTATATGCCTTCCTTTCATAATTATATCCTTAATACTGTTTTGTGTACACCATTATAAACAGAAGCATTTATTTCAGCTTTTGAAACCCAATCATTGGATTGGCACACTTAAAAAAAAAAGAAAAAAAGCCAAAAAAAAAAACCTGCTGTCGTGTTGTAATCTTCAAGTTGACGGAAATGTGTATCATACAGATGCAGAGTGATGACAGTAATATGCTCAGTACACTGTCAGGTTAGGTTTAGTCTATACCGGACGGTGTAACAGTAAAATATATATAAGGAAACAGTCGGGAAAGGAGGTGAAATATATTGAAAATGTGTATCATGATAGTAGCGCCCCACCCACATTCGCATTTTGCATAGCGCTCAGGAGCTTCTATTAGAGGAAATACGGCATATACGACATCCCAAGTTAAATTCCCTTTACAAATAACAGGACACTCTGTCGAATCATGTGAAATTCCATGTATTTATCATATGACTTATATATTTTTCACCACCATCCTTTTTAACAATTTGTTTTGTTCATTTCAGAGACACATCATATGGTTTTGAGTTGCCCTTCGTTCTTCAAATACCAATGCAACCCTGAAAGACGTGGGATTTAACCAAAAAAGTTGACTATACTGTGATCGCAAGATTCTAAACTCGAACCAGGAAATATATTAATTTAATAAGACCAAATCAGAAACGCGGGTAATTTTTCTTCGGCCTTATGTGTTACAGTGTATACTTGTTACTGCGTATCCCGCTTGAAATGTGACCATCTAATCATGATGGTGACTTCAATTTGGCAATCCCGTGGACTGAGCAAACGTTATTTTTAAAAGAACCAACTGAACATAATTATACCTCACAGAGACTATATAATGGTAAAGCTGTTAAAAAAACACAAATGTATAAAATGTTATACTGCTCACATTCAAAATAACTTTTGGTGTTTTACATCATTTTAACACATTTTAGTAAATTCCATTATTGTAGGATTTAATAGAGGTTTAGTTTATAAATATAATATAAATACAATATTGTATTATTTATTCTTTGATTCAGTTGGATCGTTGTAAAAAAAAAAGTTTCCATTTGCGTACATGTATCTGAAACTGAAAGAACTGCCTTTTGGGAATACAGGTCATTTTAATCTATTTGTTGTTTATTCAAGCTTTTGAAATATATATTTTGTAATTAAAGTGACACATGGCAATCTTGAAGTGTACATCAAGCACTGAAATTAGCATCTCGAAACATGTTTTGCTGTACATAGCGGTACTCGTCTGATTAAGCAAATGTCACTGGTCTAGCCTGGTCAGGTTGAAGTGCATAAAATTATCCGTCATTATCCGCATGACGGAGAAATGAACACTTATTTTTGTGTCACCTGCTTAGGATGGCAGACATTTATCGATCACTTTGTCCGTCGTCGTCCGTCTGTCATGCTTTAACCTGCAACCTATCTTGGCCATCAATTGAAAAGTATTTAATTATGTTCATGGAACTTCACACACATCTTCATCTCAAGGTATGTTGTTACACATGTGCAATAACTCTGACTTTCATTTTGGCAGAGTTATGCCCTTTTTATCAGCCTTACCTGCAACTTAACCTTGGAAATAAGCACACAGCACTGTCAGAAGGCGAAGCAGCATTCCATGGATGATGGAACACACTTCTAGTTCAAGGTCGACTAAGTGACCGCTTCCCACTAATTACAGTCCCGAATCTGATATTTCCATGTCCATAATAGTTTGTCATATTAAGGCCGTTATATTTGTTTTGTCAAGTGCCGGTGTAATGGATATTGCGGTGCACTTAAAAGCACAGGATCCGGGTTCAAGCCCCAACGGCGCCACTGAGTTTCCTCAGTGTGTTCGTCATTTTCAATGAGCCTTGTCCATCATAAGGGGACGTAAATCCTCCTATCCAAAGTTTATATATCGAAGTCTATTCTCCGAGCATGTTTAATAAGCAAAAGTAGTTTCCCAGATTCCAATGAGACACCTACACTGACAATTTTTTATTATTTTATGGGTGAGGAGGTTATGGTGTGGTGGCGGGGGGGAGGGGCCGTTGAGGGATAACCAAATAAATTGGACTGCAGCTTTGTTTTAGTATTTTAATGTTAAATATGGCTGCATATGGTAATGCTGGCCAATAAAAAACAATAATGAAAAAACAAAACATTAACACGCCAGCGGGTGGTCAGTTGAGTCCCATTATTCCAGATTGGCCATCAAAATGCACACCCAGAAGTTGAACAGCGGTCGATCTTTTTAAAAATAGGCTACAGACTACTTTTAAGACTTTAGTGTGAGCCCCTTCACCGAATACCGAATATACACCTGTAGACGTTCAATGACTTGACACTCGTTATATTTTTTGACCGACAGTTCAGAGTCGAAAATGTTATCGTTTTAGCGTGTAATTTTGATAAAGAAATACCATGATGTTCGTAACATGTAGTACACGTCATGTACTATTTAAGCTTAAACAACATATGTTTTAGTATATCCTTGTAGTTCATTAGAAAAGAACACAAGTGTTACCATTTGTAAACGCATTTTAACAATGGCATCTCTTACGAGTTATTTCCCCTAGCTTCGAAATTTGAAATGGGTGAATCTCGCAATTTCTCGCACAGTAAAACTTCTAAAAGTCAATACAGCTGAAGATGACGAAACTTAAAGGGGAACTGAAATTTTAATCATGTAAACGTGTTACAATCTTTAAAAAAAAAGAAAATGGCGGCCGTATCACTTTTATGACGTTGACGTAAAATGACATACTACTTTCCGTTGTCATGTGTTGCTATGGAAAGTAGACAGCGGAGGTAAATAATCACTCTGCTTCTCACCTGTATGATAAAAAATCAAATCAGAAATATCTTCGTTTAACAAGCTTAACACGCTTCGCAGAAACATAGTCTAACATAAAGTTACTCAAGCAGGGAATAGTTGCTATCTTTTTCCACTCTTCTGTTTTATTGGGATTACGCTAGGGTACGAGTGAGGTTGCATTCACCCTTGAACTTGGTTAATCCCACAGCGGTCTCTTTTACACTGACCGTTCAATGTCGGTAACCCTATTGTCAACATTTTTATGTTAGTGATATCACATGCTATGCATGTTATATACTTGTAATTGCTGCTTGTTTCGATGCGTGTAAGACCCTTTATTATTGAGAGAGTTACTACGCTTCACGTTTCCCTTGTGCGATGACTGGACAACCTCGTGGAATCACTCCCGGACCCCGATTTTGCATAAATGGGAGGAGATTGTTCCTCAGGATGTTCACATACCCTACTGCATTAAGGTTGCCCGGAACGATGACCAAATCTGTTTTCTGATTGTCCATTATGCCCGCCCAAACCATGACGCTGCCACCGCCAAACCTGTCTCGTTCCTGCACGCAGCATTGTGCATGACGGAAAATGACATACTACATCCGTAGTATGTCATTTTCCGTCTCTCGTTCCGTCGCCTGTAAACTCGGACCCTACCGTCAGCAAAGCTGACCCTGAAGCGTGACTCGTCGGTAAAAATCACGTTTCGCCATTGGTCTCGGGTCCAGTGCCTGTGACGTCGAGCCCAAGCTAAGCGGGCGGCTCTGTGACGCGCAGTTAGAATTTGTCCTGTATAAGGTCGACGCGCACGAATGGGTGCTCTATCTTGTCTAAGACGATTACGTATCGTCTGAGCCGAGACCCTGAGCCGCCGTGCAGTTACCGTTGCTGGGGTAAAGCGATTACGTAAATGCGTTAACGTAATAAACCGGTCGTCTCTACGTGACGTCGCTCGGGGCCTACCTGATCTCGGCCTATCCGTAACTGACCCAGTAGTTGCATACCGAGTTGTCAGGTTGTGAATTGTTTGCCTAGAGCACCCAAAATGAAGAGCAACGTCATTTACAGACGTGCCGGCTCTAAGCATACCGACAGCCTGATTTCTGTCATTTTCAGATAGCCGTGGCATTCCCGTTTTCAGTCAAAATTGTAAACAATTTTGTATTTTCGTGTCAGTGATAAAGAGTACGTGTGACTGTGTAAGAAAAAGCAATTGAAATGAACCCGGGATAGGTCAACAGGAGGTAAGTGGTCAAAAGCGGAAGTGAAAAGCGTGCTAGCCCGTACACGGAACAATTGCACAAAATCTTGTGTCGGTGTACTCTCTATACTCAGGCCAATAAGTAAATATCGATAACGTTCACATAAAGTCACCGTTAACCCTCTAAAACAGGTCCTAAAGTATGTAAAGTTTCTTTTTTTGTTAAGTATAGTACACGGCTAACCTACGATGCCATTGGGTTTGGACGTTGTGGGTTTTATAGATCTCATTTTTGTTGACTGTGTTCCTTCAAAGCTACAGTTCCTGCTTGACTTTTATAGCTATTTATAATGATGTTGGTGCCTTGTCCCTGCAGCGTAGAGTTTCTCGTTTGAACTACAGGATCTGGGAATTCCATTTTTTCCCTTATAGATATATAGCTTAGTGACACCACTTATTGGTTACTAACATGACGAGATATATATGTTTTGTAATAAGTTGTGTAAGTGTAAACTTTCAAATTAGATCTAGCAGCGTTTTTTGCCACTGACCGTTCCAAGGCGGTAGCCCTGTTGCCAACCATTTTGTGTTTGTGATTTCTTATTTGGCCTTTTTGTCATTTTTAAATTTGTTCTTTGTTTCTGTGTTTGTTTGTGGTTGACTGTCGTACTTGAATGCGGCTTTTCCTGTCCGATTTTTATATCTATATTTCAAATTAGATCTCCATAAAAAAGAAGATGAACAACAACAACAAAATATCAATTTAACTGACTTCGAAAACATTGTTGGAACATGTTGTTGGAAAAGTAGATATAAAATTCGAACAGGAAAAGAAGCATTCAAGGACGACAGTCTATCACAAACACAAAAACAAAGAACAACTTTAAATATGAATAAAATGATAGATAAGACATCACAAACACAAAAGAGTCGACAATAGGGCTACCGCATTGGAACGGTCAGTGGCAAAAATGGCCACTGGGGGTTTAAATCAGTAACATCTAGTCGCAGTGGTCTAATGGGCAGCACGGGACATCTAGAGTTCGAGCCTCCTGGCGTCACTGGGTTACTTCAGTGTATCCTTAGGCAATGTTTTTCCCCTAGCTTTGTCCAATTGATGGGGGCATAAACCAAGTTGCCCGTGTATCAGAGTCTATTATCCTAGACCTTTAAAGAGCAATGGGATTATATACAATGGTAAGAGCAGAGCATGGTTTCCGGATTCCAATCTTTTCCTAAAATGGAGGAAAAATAACACGAGCGTATGCTGTGCGTATATTGTTCACTGTAAGTTCTACTGAACATGAATATGGGGGGAAAATCGACGCGATCATTTTATTTTTATTGAAAAAAAGAAGAAACTATTTAGTCAGATGTATAGTTCATCGAAAGCATGTCTCTTTATGTTATTTTATTTTACCCATGGGCATACAGGAGTAGCGCAGTTACGCAACCAATTAGATTATTTAAAGAATTGCAATTATATGATAATACAAAACAAAGCGCATTGATCACTTCAGATCAATTCGTGAGCAAACGTAAATCGCTGGAAAATGGAAAAAGCTTATGTCGCAAGAGTGTAGTAAAATAAACGGGGATCTTTAGTTTAGTTTAAACATATTTATTTTACATCGATTGCGAAACAAGTTCTTGCAACTTAGATTAATCACTCTCGATGGCTTCCTGGGTAGAACCAGTACTAAGCAATGTGGATTAATTATCTTGCTCAAGGATAAATACCGTGGCCGCGGAGAGGATCGAACCCACGACCTCTCGATCTGGAGTTCGGCACTCTACCACTGGACCATGCACTCCACAGATCTTTAGTTCGTACTATACACACGTTCACAATGGAACAAGAAATGAAAGCATGTTATCACACTGTCAGACAGCTAGACATACAGCCATGTTTATGTTACATTATTTATTTGATATTTGATCAACCATATCATTCTGTTGTGTAAATGCATATACTGATAGACTTATTGTGTTAATTGTGTGTGTATTATTGTGGACTATATGTTTACCAGACACGTCCGTCCGCCCGTCTCTTTGCTTGTGAATATTCTGGGTCGTGCACGTGTAAATCAATTCCGCTCCGATCAAATAGTGTCGAATGACGGCTATTTTCATATGTTAGATTATAAGACATTTCATGAGTATCCGGTGGAGATCGGGAATTCCAACACGAGGTATAACTCTTGTTATCGGAACCGAGGCTCGGCCGAGGTTCCGATTAAAACAGTTATAACCAGGGTAGGAATCTCCCTATCTGAACCGGATACCCTGAGGTTAGGTAGATATGTGGTTTTGACAGATGTTTATTTCAAAATACGCGAAATGTTGAAAAACTGAATCGGTATTTTATTCCAGATTTGGGACCGTTTTGCTAGTCAAATGTGTTTAATACACAGAATAAACGTGTATTTAAACGAACGAATGTTGTGGAACATGTCACAGATCTCCAAATATAGTCTATATTACATTATGTTCCTTTTGCTGATTTCACCGGTCTGACACCGTTTACGTCCTTTAACATGTGCGTTTCCGTAACATAAATCAGATACCATAACAATAACAACCTTGAAACATATTTTCACATCACATTTATATAATATTTGCATTTTTAAACACACTTAGCTGAACCTTCTCAAAATAAATGAGATCGATTTATATTCCTCTATATTTTTTTAATTGCCGGACACTCCGCAGTAAATCTGAGTTTTATAAATGCGCATTACATCGTCTGCAATAGTGACGAATTTAGCTGGTTTATATGCACAAAGCAAACCGCCGTGGGGATAATTAATATTTGTGATAACACCCACCATGAGGAATCTGATTAGAAGTGGGTCCTCGGGAGTTTAACAAGCGATTTTAAAATGTTTCTAAATCATCTGATTATGTCCGCCGTCCCGTTCTCAAAAAGAAATCTGACGACTGTAAGTGTCTTTACAGTTGTTCGATGTTTGTTAAATATAATGGTCTGAGAATGTGTTGCTTTGTCGGCGTTTATAGCGTAATATAATGACGATATTATTGTTATGTTTTACTTATTGTAAATCTAAATGGGCCCATTCTGCGGGTATTCCCTTCCAGCATCTGAAGCTTAATCACATTTATTTTCATCGTAATCGTTATTTCGAAGATTTTCTCGTAAATGTTATATGTTTTGTACTCATGAAGTAGGCGTAGAGCCGATAGCGCTCGAGTGTCATAGTTTTGAAACAATGTAAAATGATAATCTTCCACACTGTATTTTAACAAAATTACTCGTCATTTAGAATCCTTTCTGTTTATTCCAGTTATTATGTTCATAATGACTGTTGATTTTCTCTAAATATATATTCAGCTGTAATTCAAAATATATTTCAGTAAACGTCCGTGTTGCCTCAAAGTAACAATCCATTTATAGTATCTACGTACAGATAATACCACAGTTAAATAGTAATAAATAAAAGAGTTTTAAAACAGTTTTGGGTTCAATATTCAAATACATTAACAAAATATTATCTAATTTATTGAACTATTACACTTTTAAACGATGAACTGTCAAAACATGATAAACATATACACTGCGACGTTACGCCAACACCTCGTCATTTGTTTCATTTCGATATTTGCATCACCTCATCGCCATCTTATTCATTACGTGGTCCCTCTTAAAGATTATAATTAGTAGGATTTTATAACGGATATTTCGGCAATAAAAATATGTTTTACTGAAAATATGCGATAACCTGTTTAAAATTACCTATTAAATGTTTTAATTTTACAATATGCAACATTATTTTAAGTTGAAATTAAGGTTTATTTCATACCCCAGCCGACTCCGTTTTCGCTTCTGTGGAAAGGGGTTGGATGGGATATGAAAGTTAATACTCGGATCACGTAATGATATATGAGTTACTGCGTTAAAGAAAAAATTATTACTTAAAATGTCAATCCTCAATACAAAAAAACGGTAGATCAATGTTAAAACCAACATGTGCATCTTGCAGTATTACCAAAACGCAATTTGTTAAAAGCACACAAGGTGGAAACGTTGATATCCATAAAGCTTTAATTCCTTCATTACCTAAAAAGGGGTTAACAATTCCTGGTTGTAAATATTGCGGCCCGGGTAACCCACTTGACAGTGGAGAACCATCAAATGAATTAGATGCTATTTGTAAAGAGCATGATTATTGTTATGTCGAAATTTCTAGTAATTAATCTGTCCGTGATAAAATCATGCTGACTAACTTAAAAACAAGTGAATCCAAATGAAATGGAGAAAAAAAATGCTAAAAACTTGATTGTTAAGCCGGTTATTAGTACTAAATACAAACTTGGACTTGGAGCATCAAAAACCCAGAAAAGGCGAAAAGATGGACTGATAAGTTAGCCAATCCACTTCATAACCTTCATAAAACTATACCAAGACGCCGTGTGATTGTTAATGAAATAGATAAAATATGGTCGGCAGATTTAGTTGAAATGCGATCGTTTTCAAAGTATAACACATGTATTGCTCACTGTAATTGATGTATTTAGTAAATTTGCTTGGGTTATTCCAGTTCCAAATAAAACTGGTATAGAAATTTTCAAAGCTTTACAAAAGATCATAAGTAGAGGGAGACAATGTAAATTGCCGTGGATGGATCAGGGTTTATATAATATGCGATAACCTTTTTAAATTTAAAGTATGCAAACTTGTTCAGCCTAAATTAAGGTTGTGTTTCATACCCCAGCCAACCCCTTTTTCACTTCTTGGAGAAGGTGTTGGATGGGGTATGGAAGTTAATACTCGGAACACGTAATGTTACTAAGACTTTCAGATATAAAAGTTTTCAATTTAAACATGGATATCTATAAAGCACGAATGTTTCACATGTTATAATTGGTGTTTGTTTTGCAGCGTGTTTTGACTGACTGTGGTGCTTGGATGATCCATTTCCTGTTCGGCGTGCATATCTCATGTTGCTAATAAACGCCTGTTTAAATGAGTATACAAATGAAATACTTTTCCTAAACGTTTCGCAATTATTTCAGTAATCATTATGGTAAAATCCCGAGGTGGTTGTTACAACTAGAAATGCTAAAAGGTTATAAACACCAGTATTAAGTAGGAACATGTATAACAACAAATATAATGTACACACATGTACCACGTAGTCCTTACAACTCGGCCAGGAACCGAACTAAGATACCATTCAACTTCATGAGACAATACTTAAACATAAAATCGGATACAATTTTATGACTGTATGCCGTTCGGGATATGGTAATTAAACTGTATGGTAAACTATACACATGATCATCTAAACACCCAGCTGCCTTTTTACAACTGACTGTTTCAAGGTGATAACTCGCTCGCTCGCTCACTCACTCACTCACTCACTCACTCACTCACTCACTCACTCACTCACTCACTCACTCACTCACTCACTCACTCACTCACTCACTCACTCACTCACTCACTCACTCACTCACTCACTCACTCACTCACTCACTCACTCACTCACTCACTCACTCACTCACTCACTCACTCACTCACTCACTCACTCACTCACTCACTCACTCACTCACTCACTACTCACTCACTCACTCACTCACCGTTTGTAATCGTACACCGGATATTGCTACCACAGAATCGGTGAAAATATACAAAATCAGGAAGATAAACGTCAACGAGTAGCAGAAAATCGATTGTTTAACAAATACACGCCATTGCTACAGCTGAAAAGTTATAGTAACACGTTCTCATGTATTTTATCTGTCCATAAACCAGCTAATTACTAGCAAATACTGTCTTGGTTGATATGCAGAGTGAATCAAACATGACAGTGGTACTTTAAATTTTGACTCTGAATATTCTTTTACTTACAAGTTCTCTTATATCACGACATCATCTTTATTCTGTACACACAGCGAGGCTTTTGCTACCAAAATACAACATTTAAACATTTGTTTGCTGTTTTGTTTGTCTAAATTCTTCGGAATCACGTTTGTGTTTAAAGGCCGGTGTACGGAATATTGTTCGCTGTCACTGAATATGTGTACGACGTTTTGCCACAAGTGTGTACGGCATATTGCATTTAAATATTGCGTCGTTTGAATGTGCGTCAGTAGCCAAAGATGTCTGATACTAAATGACTATTGTTAGTTTTCACTTTTGTGTTTGTGATATCTTATTTGGTATTTTATTCATCTTTAAATTTGTTCTTTGTTTCTTTGTGTCTTTTTGGTTGACTGTCGTCCTTGAATGCTGCTTTTCCTGTTCGATTTTTATAACTATATTTACTCCTATTGTAATGGGAAAAGTTGGACAATACCTAAGGTAAACAATACGGCATGTTTTCTTTATACATATATGTGAAAGCTATATACGAGGTTATATACTAGTATGTAACGCCATCCCCTCCAATACAGTGTTTTTTCTCTTATATGTAAACGTGGCTCCATCGTAAATGGAGTGTCTGCAAAAGAATTTGCAGAGCTCTGCAGTTCTGCAGGTTAGAAGATTCTAGGCTCATTCTCCATATTTTATCTAGATGTAAATGGAGGATGAGCCTGGCATGTTCATCCCTGTTTGGTACCATATAACCTATCTTGTGTTGGTGCGCCGTAAAACGCAATTCATTTCAATTCCCTTATATGTGATAGTTATAGCCTACAGAACCTTTAGTTCCAGGTTATGCATTAATATACTAGTATTTTACGCTCACTCCCACACCAGCCACCCGAAATGTGAGGGCTTTTTTTTCTCCAAGTTTTTTGAAAAACATATGAAACACTGCGCGACAAGTACAGGGGAGAGAGGGTTAGGTTGGAGGGGTGGTGGTGGGTGTTCTAATAAATACCCAGATCATCGTTATAACATTCACAGAGTCAATTGTTGGACTGGGACTTTTACATTTCTCAGAGTCAATTTGTATCAGCTTAACCACCAGTGCAGTTTAGCGTTGTATATGCATTTATAACCCAATGCATGTACAGTTATTGCAATGTAATTATCTTGGGTAGGGAATTAAACAGAGCCACATTGTGATATTTTATTTTGATAAAAATTCCAACCTCATATTGAATTATATATAATGTTGGTCCTTGGGATGGGAAATTAGACAATCAGTTTGTACATTTGTACACTTTCTCATTTCCCTCATTTCCCCTGATAAGTGCATCATATGACTAACAGATTGTTAAACGCGACGTTAAACCCCTAGTTCCACATATTCCTACCCCTCCACCCCAGACGCCCCCACCCCAAACCCCCGCACCTCCACCCCGATCACACACACATACATATCCATACATCTCCGCTGTGAAAAAAGTGTCGATTCTTACGGAAGTGGGTTTAATACTGGTTCTACCATGATATATGGTTCTACCGAGTTGGTAGTCTGCATCCACTACTAAAACTCGACCGTCATAAATAGCCAAAAAACGTTCCCACATGGAGACGGTAAATAACCAAGCTTTAATGAGGCATAAAACAGTTTTAATACGTTCAGTTTGCATAATAACACATCAGATATTCATAGATTATTATGTTTGTCATTAAAACAAATTCCTAATCGTTTGTGTGTAAGGATTTTGATTTTATCACACTTATGAAATTTTTTCACTGGTGTGGCGCCTCTTGCAACTTGATCTGGCTCTGCGATGGTCACCGGCTGTCTGCTTGGTTTGCGTTTAGCCCTCTTGGCGTCAAACGGATGACTTCTAAACTAAATGTGTTACGCTAATGTAGAAACAAAACATTTTAAGAAAAGTACGTGGGCTTGTATGAAAGGGACACGCGGTAATCTTGAAGATTTTATCAATAATTGAAATAAGCGTCCCGATTTATTAATCCGATGGGATCCACCAATATTCTGAGTCTAACAAATTTGTGAGTTGTATTTGCCAGAGAAGAGCTTTAATAAAATAGAAGCTCTTAAAATGAGGTTTACATTTGTATCAACAAAATCAATATCCCGTACATTTAAGCAATACGATGTACAGTTGTTTTATTTTTCACGGCAATACGCCGTACACAATAAGTGCAATTGTCCGTACACTGGCCTTTTAACATAAACGTGATTCTGAAGAATTTAGACAAATAAAACGGCAAACAAATGTTTTCAAATGTTATTTGTTGATAACAAAAGCCTCACTGTCTGTACAGAATATACATGCATATGTCGTGTTATAAGAGAACTTACCGTCGTCATGTTTGATTCAGCGTGGAAATAAACCAAGACTGTATTCCCTAGTAATTAGCAGGTTTATGAAAAGACAAAATAGTGAAAAGGTCTTCTTATACCTTTTCATCTGTAGAAATGTATTCGTTAAAATATCGATTTGACGTTTATCTTCCTGAGTTTGTATATCAATGGTAGCAATATCCGCTGTACGATTTCACAGGGTGTTACTTAATACATATTCCCACTCGTGCTCGATTTCAGATATAGTATGTTCTAAAAAAAATAAACTGAAACGGTCAATGATTTCGGACAAACAGTTAATTACTTACACGGTATATATACACACGTATAGGTTTATTATGTCGGACATCGTATTGAGAGGTTAACACAATGTGTAACGTCATTGAGCTTTAGCCCAGATATATCCCTATTGTGCTATTCCACGACATATTGTGAACCCTATGATGACGTATATCTTAACCCTGACACGGATGGTCACGCTAAATGTGTTTCATCAATATTATCTAGTCATGCTCTTAACCGCTGATTCTCTTGTTGCTATGGATTTTTAGTCGTTGAGTACTTGATTTATGATTGTATATGTGTTTTCTTAATTCATATATGCATGATTATATTTGTGGCATTGCATTTTCATTCGGTCTAGTGTCAGCCTGGAGGGGCTTTATGTATACTGTCACTTTTATTGGAATGCACATGGGAAAGAGTGAGGTTTGGTGCATGCATCATATTACCTGTTGTAAATCCCAGGCGGTCTGTTTGACAATCCAAGGTAGTATTCGTATAGTATAGTACCGAAGGTAGTACCCGTATAGTACAGTAACCAAGGTAGTAACCGTATAGTAAAGTACCCAAGGTAGTACCCGTATATTAAAGTACCCATGGTAGTACCCGTGTAGTATAGTACCCAAGGTAGTAACCGTATAGTAAAACAACCCAAAGTATTACTCTTATGGTATATTACCCAAGATAGTACCCGGATAGTATAGTACCCAAGGTAGTACCCGTATAGTATAGTACCCAAGGTAGTACCCGTAAAGTATTGTACCCAAGGTAGTACCCGTATTGTATAGTACCCAAGGTAGTACCGTATGGTGTATTACCCAAGGTAGTACCCGTATAGTATAGTACCCAAGGTAGTACCCGTATAGTATAGTACACAAGGTATTACCCGTATATGTCAACCGTGTTTGTGGAGTGTGAGTGTGAGTGCCAGATTTCCTGTGCGACATCGATATTAAGTATGGTAGTGGCCGTGGTATAACCATACGTTTTCGTTTTATACTTGTACATACATTATTAAACAAACACACCTTAACCTCAGCAACAGTGTACATTTCGGTCATTGCATTTTGGTTATAAACCAGGCGCAATAAATCATACATTAATGTCCGCCGGTCCATCGTAAACTTGTGTAAAACTACAGCGTCCTTGTAGCCACTCATTATTTCAAGGCTGTTGTCAGCTCGTTGGTTTTTATCGTGTCACGTTCGTCGCATTTTGATTGCTGTATATATTTGTGTGTGCAGTATTGATTGACTGCGTTGTTTCCTGCTCGACATGTGTATCTTCTCCTAGCACTCATAGGGTTGCATACAATGTCAAATTGAATATAAGAAGCGTAAGAAATGCTGCAAATAATATCCGTCTGAAGGATATTGTGTGACAGATAACTACCGCTAGTGATTGTATTTGTATAATTGAT
Source organism: Cyrtodaria siliqua (assembly GCA_037043455.1). Taxonomy (NCBI): domain Eukaryota; kingdom Metazoa; phylum Mollusca; class Bivalvia; order Adapedonta; family Hiatellidae; genus Cyrtodaria; species Cyrtodaria siliqua. Next base: position 93,237 of record JAWPHD010009064.1, on the reverse strand, counting down.
GACGGCGAGCGAATCCCGTTAGATGATGTTGTTACAGCAAGTTGTTCAACAATCACTTGCACACAAATACAAGACTACTCTGTTTATTGCAAGTAACCGATAGTTAAGATTTGCCAGATATAAATAAATAATGTCCAGGAGACTGTCACGTCATTTTGTATTTTGTATTTTTAAAAAACAACACAAAAACACATATATTAGAAAGTTTAATATATTGTCACAAATTAGGACCACATAAACATCTTCGGGATAATTAAATTCATTACTATTGATTTTATGAATATTCAGCTCTGCTCAACCCCGGGGCTAGGGGGACGTGAACTGTAGCAAGCATATTTCACTACCGTTCATGAACAGTCTCAATCAAACCTAGACTGTAATATTTCGTATTTATCGTATTCAGCCGTTTCCAAAGGTTCACTCTTACATCATTTATAGATAGATATTGGTGGTACATTTCCGAATAATTTTATTACCTTAATTTAGATAAGTGGTTCCGTTCTCCAGCCTTTAAAGGTGTTGATTAATATGTCATCAACCTTATCAAGTGAAAGACAGTGCTGGGGTACCTGCGAGCAGGATAGTAAGCATTGGAAACCCCGAGTGGGATATCACTGTAACATTGGCAGATAACCCTGTAACAGTTTATTACAAATCTCCGAGCGGGATACATTTGTAACATTTCACTACAAAGCCGAGACTGTGAATGGAGCCGAGGTTGTATTTTCCATGCCTTCTTGTATGAATGTAGATATAAAATTCGAAATGGAAATGTTGAATTCAAGGACCACAGTCAACCAAAATCACGCATCGAAACAAAACAACACACACAAGGACAAATAAAGGGCAAGTCATCTGACACACAAACATGAACACGTTTAGCGGGTAGCTACGGAAAGATTGCAAACAGATCTAGGAGTGTCTGCATCGACACAAAAACATGACCACGTTTAGCGGGTGGCTACGGCAAAATAATGTAAGATAATGGACCTTTGGAAACGGCCAAAAACGACACATACGAAATATTGCAGTCTCGGTTTGATTGAGACTGTTCATGAGCGATAGTGAAATTTGCTAGCTACCGCTCACGCCCTCTAGCCCCGGGTTGAGCAGAACTCAATATTAATAAAATCAAAAGTACAAAAGTTTAACCATCCCGAAGATGGCATGCATATGGCGGTGGAATATGGCAGTTAATTGCTTCCAATGTCGTACGGTGTATGGTCCCAGTATCTAATACAATTAAATGCCCCGAAGAGCGAAATAAAAATGATGGAATTAAGTTGGGAGCAGCGGTTATAAAGCCTACATATCACAAGTAACAGTCAAAAGACTAAATTAAAAAGCAGACAACATATCCTATAAGTGGTTAAACTATACCCAGAGCCTTTAATCGGCCGGAGTAGTGGAACCACTGAATCGGAAATTAGGTAAAACAACAAAAACAAAACTGGCATCTGACACACAAACATGAACAGGTTTAGCGGATGGCTACGCCAAGATTACAAACCGATTCAGGAGCGTCTGGCATCTGACACACAAACATGTACACGTTTAGTGGGTGGCTATGGCAAGATTGCAAACATATCCAGGAGCGTCTGGCATCTGACACACAAACATGAACACATTTAGTGGGTGGCTACTGCAAGTTTTCAAACAGATTCCATGAGCGACTGGCATCTGACACACAAACATGAATACGTTTAGCGGGTTGCTACGGCAACATTGCATACAGATCTAGGAGCGTCTGGCATCTGGCACACAAACATGAACACGTTTAGCGGATGGATACGGCAAGATTGCAAACAGATCCAGGAGCGTCTGGCATCTGACACAAAAACATGAACACGTTGGCCGGGTGGCGACGGCGAGATTACAAACAGATCCAGGAGCGTCTGACATCTGACACACAAACATGAATACGTTTAGCGAATGGTAACGGTAAGATTGCAAACAGAATCAGGAGCGTCTGGCATTTGACACACCAACATGAACATATTTAGCAGATGGCTACGGTAATAAATACTAAGAAAGGTGATCCTTTGTGATCATCAAACACAATTAAGAGAATAAAGCAGCAGACTCGGTTTTATTTTGTCTGTTCATGAGAAGTAATGAAAGAGGCAACACCGTTCATGCCCCCTGGCACCGGCTTAAGCGGTATTCTACTTCAAAGCCACCTATATTGGGCTCGTTGGTCCCAAATGACCAGTAAAAATCACACTACTGATTCGTAGATTGCAAACAGATTCAGGAGCGTCTAACATCTGACACACAAACATGAACACGTTTAGCATATGGCAACTGTAAGATTGCAAACAGATCCAGGAGTGTCTGGCATCTGACACACAAACTTAAACACGATTAGCGTATGGCAACGGCAAGATTGCAAACAGATCCAGGAGCGTCTGGCATCTGACACTCAAACATCAACACGTTTAGTGGATGGCTACGGCATGATTGCAAACAGATCCAGGAGCGTCTGGTTGAATTATATCCTAACATATTAGATATGAAAACATACAGTCTGGGGCCATATGTGAAAAAAAGGCAACTGTGAACATTTTCCCTATACTCTTTGGATATTTGCTAAATATCTTATTGACAACCTTTTTTTCCTTCATTACAATATCGCTTTTGTTTGTAATTTTAATATTCATTTCACCTTCTTTTCCATCAATATTGATTAGTTGTTGTTTTTGTTGTTTTAGTTTTTGTGTGAATACTTAGTATTTATCACATTGCATACTATATAGGATTAATTATTTGCAATTATCTGTCCAAGAAAAGAATGCTTTTTTTCTCATTCAATTTCTGATACATCTATCAAAACACATGTTTGAATAGTAAATACTGATAATACATATATTAGATTTTACAACGTTTACAGTACAGGTTATTGATCTTTAAGTCACAGCCAACTCATTTCAGCATAGACCTACGTTATAGCCTTTTGGACTACCCTGATATCCCTGTATCTTGTAGCCATATATGACATGCCCTTCCTTGAAACTTCTATTCAAGTGCCATTTATAATGAGGAACTTTTCATTTAATAACTAATTTTATCTAAAGTTTGTAATTTCGGGGTCGTAATAGCCCCCTCCTCCCCCATCCACACACACACCCACCCACACACACACCCACCAAACCACCAACCCACTTCCCTCCCCTAGTTTAGTCTACCTACCTTCATACATAAATTCAACATCACAATATTCATAGCAACATATGTAAATGGATTGAATATCTGATATGAATATTGTGATGTTGAATTGATGTATTGTAGCATACCTGCAATAACATATTTTTAAACTAAAACTACCTACCTTCAAATATCAGTCATAGTGTTAACATTCTGAAGTGTTTCTAGTTCAGTCATTGAATTTAATTAAATCTATTTATAACTTGGGTAAACATTAGTTTCAGAATCCCTAATTTATTTGTTGATCAACACTGACCAATCGCAGTCTGTTTTATTTAACTGACACATACCATTATTAAGCAATTCTTACAAGAGGTCTCTACCATTATTTAACAAATTCTTAAATGAGACTTCAGAATCACAAAACAGTACATCAGTGAAGTTAATATAAACCACGCATTGAGGAGCATTACCAGTCTAAGGTAAACATGCATATTGCCGTTGGTTGTAAACGAACAACTGCTGATAACCTACACAAACTGTGTCAGTTTATCAGAATGTTAAACCCAATACACACTCTGACATTGTTAGCGATAACATTGGGCATTGGACCTTAATAGTATGAATAATGAATCACCGGAAGATGTTACTGAAACAGTCATAGAACAGTTACCATCTACCCTAGAAGGAATACACATTATGAAAAGTACCCGATGTGACTACACAAAGATGAAGTAGTTGCTGCTCCAAGACACGACATGCTGATGCTAATTTCTTGATTCATACAACAAACTGATATACTAACATCAGTTGAAGATACCATAGTGGATACGAAAGGCCCAGCCATGGCAGTATTAAGAGCCTACCACTCCTTTGTTACAACTTAATATTCAGATTATACATAATCTGACCATCATCATGCTCTTCCGATCATTAATTCACCAGTTCATGACTTTGAATATTGTCCTTGAAAATCTCTACAAACTAAATCAGACTGAGTGTCAAGAAAGCACTAGCAAGGTTAGTATGGACCTCTATAAACGAGCATTGAAATTGTAATTTCTGAATGAACATTACAGCGGAAAGTGGTGTCTTTTACCTGGTTCCCACCACAGCAGTTTATTTGCCCAGGAAATACGATATAATTCAATGACATTTACAATCTGTGGATACAATCCACATTGTAAAGCGACGTTTTGACGAACCAAAACGTCCTTGGAAGCAATTACAGCATAGCCTTTGAAGCCAGTGAAATAGTATAACAATCAAATGCAGAGTTATGGCTTCGAGAGGTTTATGTGCCACGCATTGAAAGCAGATAACCCACGTGTACTGAAGGAGGCTCAACAGAATATATTGACCATTGACCAGAATATATGGACAGAATATGTTTTATTAAATTTGGAGAAATAGTTTCGTTATTTTGTCACTGGAAGAGCTAGCCACACATTTATTCTTCTGACTTTGCGCAATATATCCTTGCATTTAGAGAACGAGTTCATGACTCCAAGGACACTGACCAACATGTTTGGCTCACCCTTTATGCAGACACGTTTTTATTTTCAAAGTAAAGTATGCAATTCAAAGCTATTGGTATGGACCATTCCCACAAACACCAAATGTTTTTTTAAAGGTGTAGATGATTTATCAGTTTAGCCAGCAACGATCCTGACTTTAGTTTTTTAGGCACCAGAGTCGGCGAGAATAGCTCAGCAAACCACACTATCCTTTGGCATACCAGACAATCTTTACAGCAAAGCACCATCAACTTCCGTCAGGTCAGTATAAAGCAATAGACACGCTAAATGATGAGCTGAAATTAATTTAATCCTTTTAATATTAGAAATAAAAGGAAATTATGTGTCTACCATCCTGACATAGAAGAAACCAAAACATGTACCACTAACACCAAAACTCCACGAAAAGAAATAAAGTTGAGATTTCTTGAAGGCAGAATAAAGGGTATTGCCAATATGACGTAAAGTTAAATTACTCACTTGGAATGACTTCATGAAGAAGCCAAAGCTAAAGGAAAACACACATACACCAAATGAAGACACAACATCTCTCCTGGCACGGATACTTGTTCTTGCTAAATCTGAAAGGAGCTTAGATCTGAGTAAAACAGGTTCTTTGGTGAAATGTATACATGGGAACATAAGCATAGACCCAAATAAGTATGCATTAATACATTTGCTAATTTGAAATAAAAAGTATTTTTATTTAAGAAGAAATAAATACGTTCCTGTATTTTATTCACCGAAAAAATACAGACACGTATTTATTAATTCGATTCTAACACAACAATAACCCCATTGTAAACTAAGTCTAAACTAAACGGCTAATAGGTCTGATAATAACGCTTCTTTTCTTGATTTAGATCTCTCTATTGAAAATGGTGAAATTATTAGTAAAATCTATGACAAGAGAGATGATTTTAATTTTGACATTGGTAATTATCCCCACTTAGATGGGGATGTTCCCCGAGCAACTTCTTATGGGGTCTATGTGTCTCAACCTATTCGTGCTTCAAGAGCTTGTACTCGAGTTGAGGACTTTAATATTCGTAAGCTTTGTATAACTAAAAAGCTACTCCATCAGGGTTACCGTTACCATAAACTTCGTAAAACCCTTGCAAACTTGTATTAACGTAACCCTGAACTTCTTTCTAATTATATAAGCAATGTAAGGACTCTTCTGCGACAAGGACAATCACAACCTGACTTCTATGGTGATGTGATTTACAAACTTCGTAAGATTCTTGGTCATGATCACTTTCATACTATCTTTGTTAAACTTGTTAAAAGGTTTATCAAAAGAGGTTATGACCATATCATTTTGCAACGTACTGCATGCTTGGTGGTGGACCCTTTTACAGTTCGCCACTACGCTTTCTTCTTTAATTGTACAATGACCGGACAGGCTGTGGACCCTATGATGACGCCTACCTAAAGCCCATTAGGACGGTGGCGTTTGATGTTTGTCCGCGGTCTTGTCTTGTCGCGCTATCAATGGTTTATTCTCTTGTTGCTCTGGCTTCTGCCAAGTCATCGAGTACCTTCACTGTGGCTTTCTAGGCTTTTTTTGTATTTATATATACTCGAGCATCTAGATGTTTTACTTATATTGCCTTTTAATGCTGCCTTGTTGGTTAGAGAATATTTCATGGCGGAGATTTTTTTATTTGCACTTTCCCGTTTAATTGGGATGAAAATGGGGTAAGTGTGAGGCTTGGTGCACCATAACATTTTTGCAATTTTAGATCAGCCGGGATCACGTCATTCTCACTGCAAGTATTATTTGAGGTCGGAGTTGAGTTTACTCCCACGAAATGGTACTTTATTTTTTATCGGATTAAATTGCGTCGAGATTGGCGGGGATTTCTTTATTTAGTCCCGTTTCATTGGGTTTTAGGTAGGGTAAGCGTGATGTTAGGCGCACTCTAGAACTAAACCCCCAGCTGCCTTTTTTGCCACTGCCCGTTCCAAGGCGGTAGCCCTATTGGCAACTATTTTGTGTTTGTGATGTCTTATTTGGCCCTTTATTCATCTTTAAATGTGTTCTTTGTGTGTTTGTTGTTGCCTGTCATCCTTGAATGCTGTAGCACTACGGGGTCGTATGCTATGCTTGGTACATTTAATAACAAGGTCCGGACTTCGCGTTGTGATTTCCATAATTTATTGGTACATATAAAACAGTCCGAATAATTACACATTCATAATACGCTATGAACATCCTGTTATATATATATGCATATCCGTTTAGTATAGTGGTTTTCAGTACTTCCATTTGTTGATTACTTAATTAAATATTCCCTATTATTAAATGTCTTAGGTTCGCAAAATATAATAGTTATTAGAAACATTCAAATGTTCAAATCTTCTTATTAGTATGTAACGATGACTGCACTAATATACTGGTTTACATAGTATAGTTTAACTTATCCAACACCTTGTCTTAGACTGCGGGAATCCATATTGTGGATCCAAATATTGAAACTGACTCTCACTCTTTAACCACCGACTCTAGACTCTCTACTCCCGACTCCGTGCGCTCAGTATTATACTTGAAGTTATACTGCTTTTCGGCAGTTAGTCATGCCTCACATATGGACATCGACCTGTGTAGCTACAGGTTAATGCCATGGTGATTACCTCATTGTATGCATAAATTACCCACAAGACCTTTCAGCGAATGGTCTCCACTAACATGGCAATACCTTTTAATTCCCAGAATTCATACTTTAGAACAGGTAAACAATAACAGCTGTTCCGATGATTAACCAACAACTAACGGACAGTATTAGAAAACTCCCATTGCATGATCAGTTATAAGAGGGATGTATTTGAATACAAGTGAGTTACATTTGTAACTGTTAGGTTAAATACAGTGGCAAGGCTGTAGTGTTACAATGCTGCTTTTCCTGTTCGGTTTTTATATCTATATATATTTCCTTTTGTCTACGTATTCAGTAATGGTAGTTGTGTAATGTTGTTGAACGTAATTATTTGTGTTTATAAGTATTAGTGCAGCTTTAACATTTCCAATAAAACAAATGCGTTATATTACGTCGTGTTAGTTTTTGCAAACAGTAATTTCGCAATTTTTTTTTATTGTTCTTGCGTGACCAGCAGTTCAACGAAACTGAGGATTCACCAACTTTAATAAACCGTCATATGTATGAAATATTCATATTGCCTAATTGAATGTCTAAAATAAATTTGGTGTTCGTTAAGATGTGTTTTCCCTCACTTCACAGTTATTTGGAAGCAAATAAAATCCACTTAACCGATGATTACTGGTGATTGATGACATTAATGTAATTACAAAATACGATACTGTGCATGTTTATAAGTTGCATCCATAACATAGCCTCCAAGTACCGTAGTACTGTTTCTCATTGTTTTGTGTCCCATCAAGTAATTAGTGACGGAACTGTCTAATATGTGCGTGCGTGCGTGCGTGCGTGCGTGTGTGTGTGTCGTTGTCATTGTATGGACATGATAAATCAGTGGTGAAAATGTCTAGGCGGGTACATTTGCCTTCATTATTTTCATCCTGGTATTATTTAACTACAGTATGTATTGCGTAACTTAACTTGCAATTGTAGGTCAGTCGGGAACACGTCTATCGTACAGCACGTATTATTTCAGTGTGGGCTTTATTTTGTATCGCCATTACATTTCGTCGAGACATTAGAGAATAGTTCATGGCGGGGATTTCTTTATTTACACTGTCCCATTTTATTGGGTTTACGGTAGGGTAAGCGGGATGGTTGGTGCACCCTGGACCTGGTTATGACCCCAAAGCGGCCTTTTTAACAACTGCTCGTTCCAATGCGGTAGCCCTATTGTCAACCCTTTTGTGTTTGTGATGTCTTATTTGGCATTTTATTCATCTTTAAATTTGTGCTTGTTTCTGTGTGTGTTTGTGATTGACTGTCATCCTTGAATGCTGCTTTTGCTGTTCGGTTTTTATATTATTTTTTTTCAGCAGTGAAGCTTAATTACTGTAGATTGCATATACATACTGCGTAAAACTGAATAACACTCTATATGGATTTAAGTTTGCCATCATCACTTTGTTTTATTAAAAGCATTGATTATTGTGTGCATGCTCTACAAATGCCCCGGAACTAATATCTAGCTTCCAAGAAAAAGTGAATCATAATATCCCTCCTACTAATTTGATACTGCATTGCATTGGTTAAATTACATAACGTGATGCTTTTTATACTGCGATAAACTTTTCTTCGCGGAGAAACGAAGATGGTGGAATTGAGCACTTGAATTATTTGACAAATACACAAATTATACATTTGTAGCCATGGGCTGGCTTTATCTTAGAATACTTAGTTACAAAAGAAAGTGTACACAGCTCAGTTGCGAAAGGAAGTGTGCACAGAGTCTTTTTTAGAATTAATTTTATACATTCCAAAATTAATATGCCATGTTTGATACCAAAAATGAGATATAGGGTCCTATAGAAACCACAGTTATTATCATAACATTGCCAATAGCATGATGGCATTTGTTTTTTAATATGTTGCATCAATAAAAGACTGTCGCTTGATAAAGATAATAGGGGTGTAAATTAAAATGTTCAAAGTGTACACTTTCTTTTGCAACTGCGTATATATTTAGGTTTTGTATAGCTTTTTAAGAATGTTAACGGTATCACGCATCTACATTACAAGTCTACAACTACACGCCTATACATAACAAGTCTACAACTACACGCATATACATTACAAGTCTACATCTACACGCATATACATTACAAGTCTACATCTACACGCATATACATTACAAGTCTACATCTACACGCATATACATTACAAGTCTACAACTACACGCATATACATTATCATTACAAGTCTACATCTACACGCATATGCATTACAAGTCTACATCTACACGCATATACATTACAAGTCTACATCTATACGCATATACATTACAAGTCAACATCTACACGCATATACATAATCATTACAAGTCTACAACTCCGAGCATATACATTACAAGTCTACATCTACACACATATACATTACAAGTCTACATCTACACGCATATACATTACTAGTCTACATCTACATGCATATACATAATTATTACAAGTCTACATCTACACGCATTTACATTACAAGTCTACATCTACACGCATATACATTACAAGTCTACATCTACACGCATATACATAATTATTACAAGTCTACATCTACACGCATATACATTACTAGTCTACATCTACATGCATATACATACTTATTACAAGTCTACATCTACACGCATATACAATACAAGTCTACATCTACACGCATATACATTACAAGTCTACATCTACACGCATATACATTACAAGTCTACAACTACACGCATATACATTACAAGTCTACAACTACACGCATATACATTACAAGTCTACAACTACACGCATATACATTACAAGTCTACAACTACACGCATATACATTACAAGTCTACATCTACACGCATATACATTACAAGTCTACAACTACACGTGTATACATTACAAGTCTACAACTACACGCATATACATTACAAGTCTACATCTACACGCATATACATTACAAGTCTACAACTACACGACTATACATTACAAGTCTACATCTACACGCATATGAATTTCAAGTCTACAACTACACGCATATACACTACAAGTCTACATCTACACGCCTATACATTACATGTCTACAACTACACGCCTATACATTACATGTCTACAACTACTCGCATATACATTACATATACATTACAAGTCTACAACTACACGCATATACATTACAAGTCTACATCTGAACGCATGTACATTACAAGTCTACATCTACACGCATATATGTTATATCTGGGCTATTCATGTGGGTATAGTAGGTTATACTAATAGTCCAGTATAAGTTTATAAATAGTTTATTATCGTATCACTCTGTACGTTTCTCCGTACTATATTTATTTATGGTCCTGAAAATACATACATATAATAATAAGTAGAATTACATATATTTAACATATTAACAATAATACATGTCAACTTTGCAGTAACATAATTTAGTCAAACATTGCTAAATAACGAATTGATCCACTCATATATTTACTAAATACAGAGATGCTGATATATTTCCTAGAGTAATATTTATGTCAGAGCTTAATACAATAGTAATATACATACAAATATGTTTACAATTTACAATGCAATAGCCTACAATTTCATAACCTACCTAGAGTTTGGCTCTAGAGGCCTTTTACATGCATGGCTTTGTTCACTCTCACAATCTGCTCACTGCAAATTAGAAGTGCATGCATTTGATTAGTTGTGCAAAATGTTAAAATAAATAACTAGATTGAAACAATCCAATTCAATCCAAGACAACTCCAGAAAATCTCAGAATTATCAATATACACAATAAAAGAGAAAAAGAGGGAAACAATACCTTCAATACAACTTTCAAGAAAACTCATGTAGACTCTAAGGTGTTTTTCCAAGATCTGACACAAAGACAGAAAGCGGGAAAATGCATTTCAGGTAAGCAATGATCTGATTGGTCACTTGTGTGGTCAGTTTATAGTGATGTGCATTGAAGCAGTGATTTGTATTAATTTGCTTACAGGTTTGTTTTAAAGGTACACTGTCTATTTTATATATGATGAATACAAGTTTAGTTGTACATCAATTTACTTGTCGTAATGTAAGTTATATAATGTTAAGATTGTTATTTAAGATCATTATTAAGTGTGATTTCTACACCTAATAATTCACATACTACATATACATTACATGTCTACAACTACACGCCTATGCATTACAAGTCTACATCTACACGCCTATACATTACATGTCTACAACTACTCGCATATACATTACAAGTCTACATCTACACGCCTATACATTACAAGTCTACAACTACACGTGTATACATTACAAGTCTACAACTACACGCATATACATTACAAGTCTACATCTACACGCATTTACATTACAAGTCTACAACTACACGACTATATATTACAAGTCTACATCTACACGCATATGAATTACAAGTCTACAACTACACGCATATACATTACAAGTCTACAACTACACGCATATACATTACAAGTCTACATCTACACGCATATACATTACAAGCCTACAACTACACGCATACACATTACAAGTCTACAAATAAACGCATATACATTACAAGTATACAAATACACGCATATACATTACAAGTCTACAACTACACGCATATACAGTACAAGTCTACAACATATAAACGGTAGCACGCATATACATTACAAGTCTACAACAATTTTGACTTTTATTAGCAAAGACAGCAGACTATATACAATGTGTACAACAAACATTTCAGAAAATACCAGACTGAAAAAAAGAGTATGCTATTGTTCTCTTGTGTTTGTTTGTAACATTCAAAGGATCCACTTTTCAGTAGGTATTGACATTCACGCTAGCGTTTGGTGGGTGCTGTGTTTCGGTGTAAAACGTCGTCTCGACTACAAATCAATAGCGTCATTACTTTATTTTACTGGTCGTCGGTGGTTCTACTCAGGTGCCTGCCAATGCACGAAAATTTCCCGGAGGGGCACCTATGGAAGCTGGAAAGTGGCCATATGACCTTAGCTGTTGATGCGACTTTAAACTCCAATTCAATTCATTTCAATTTACTGGTCCTTTTGCATCATCAAGCCCAATGTTAATGGCAATACAATATAATGCCGCGTAAGCCGATGCTAAGGGTCGTGAGAGGTGGTGAACCCATGGTTTGAGGTTGGTGCACAATAAAGATTTGAACTCTGATCGTTTTCCGCCGACTGTTCCAAGGCGGTAGCCCTATTGTCCATCATTTTATGTGTGTGATGTCATATCTTGCTTTGTATTGACCTTTGCAGTTTTTAATTGTTTCTGTGCGTGTTTATGGTTGACTGTGATCTTGTAATGTTACATTTCCCATTTGACTTGTATATTTACAAATAATGTTTTCTCTCATGAACATGATGAACAGACTAAACAGTCAGATACATTTCTCTTGTTTGTGTTTTTTTCTCCGCAGGGATCTCCTTTCAGTTTTAATTTATAAATTCATTTTACAATTTGCGATAAATAGTGTTTTTTTTCAAATAACAAATTTACTCTTTGTTCTTTTGAACACATCAACCAGCTAAATTCTTGATTGTGTTTTCAAATGTGCAATTTATTAGACAAATAATTTAATTAGTTAAAAAAGGAGAAAATGACATTCAATTAATTACGCTGTCTTGTTTCAGTAATTTTAAGAACGCATTGTACATGTGCACTAATGTAAAAGTCTTTCTACACTTCAGTTAAACTACAACTTATTCGGCACTTTGAATTGCTGCACAAACTTTGTAGTGGAACCACTTTGAGTTCTTGTTCGGGGCTCCGACATTTCAAACACGTGATAGCGTTATTTACACTGTTCCGTTTTATTGGGATGCCAATAGGGTAACAGTGAGGTTTGGTGCACGCAAGAACCTGGTTTAAACCCCCATCGGCCTCTTTTTCCACTGACCGTTCGAAGATGGTATCACAATGTTCAATCCTGTTATATCTTTAATGTTACATCTTGAATTTTATTTATCTTTGTAATTATTGTTTGTTTCTGTGGTGGTTTTGGTTGTTAGCAATGAATGATACAGTACGTGATCGTATTTCATATCTACTTTTATGTATAAGGGAAACGAGCATTTAGCAGTTAAGTGCCTCTTACTTTTTAAATCGGTTGACAAGCAAACGCATGCATTCTAAAGATGTGTTCAATATTATTTTCAATCAAAACGTTGCTTTAAGCGCACGTACATAACCACTCGCATTCAAGTACCCCAACAATGCATTCCGTTTGCGCTCCGTTTGAATCTGATTCGGTCCGTTTGCATTTTAAAAAGCATTCATTGCGATGTTGAATGCATTAAGCGTTTATTAACGAAACTCTGCGTTCATTTAAATTCACGGCGCTCGTTCTTGAACTCAACATAATGCCTGCTTTTAAATGCACAAACGGAGATTTGTTTGTGCAAGTTTAATAACTGCAACATCTCCCACGTTTAAACAATCCATTGTTTTCGCCCGAATTATATTTATCAAACCTATCCACCCACCATTAGTAATGCATAAGCAAGAACTAGAAGTTGTGTCCTCACACAAACACCCAGGTATTTTGTCTTTTCAATGACTGCTGCTGGAACACACACACACACACACACACAGACTACGTTCTAAAAACAAACGTTGTAAAATTAATATGGTCACCATTACGTGTTCCCGCCTTAATTCCATTAAGCGATGGGAAAGAGTATATTAGCAGGATTTTATAACGGATATTTCGACAATTAAATACGTTTTGGAACATCTTTTTAAAGAAAAAGTGCGATAGCCTGTTTAAAATTACATATTAAATTTAAGTTTTTATTTTATAATATGCATAGTTTTTAAGCCGAAATTAAGGATTTATTTCATACCCAGCCAACCCTGTTTTCCCTTCTTGGAGAAGTGGTTGGATGGGGTATGAAAGTTAATACTCGGACCACGTACTGATATCCATCCACAAGCTAAATCATGAATCTTGCTGGCAAAATCTCTAATCTCGTCGAGCTAAACATAAGCTTATATTCTTTAATAAAATGATTAATCATGCTACCCGTCCATATCTCTCCGATTTGGATCCACCACTAGCTAGCATATCATTTCGATACAATTTAAGAAATGCACCTGACTCGACAACTCCTACGTCTATAAGGAATCTTTATCTCAACTTATAGTTCGCGAATGGAGAAAACGCCCAATAGACTTGAGCAATACTGACTCACTCGACTCATTGAAATCCTTTAAAAATGACATAAAAGTGACGTTAAGCAGCCTCCTGAATATTATTACCATCAGGTAATTTACCGATAGACGCCAGATCCATTATTGTTTCGGTTTCAGTTTGAAACGGGAGATTGGTTTATCTGATTGGTCTGTATATCCGGATTTATTCTGTCAGAGAGTTAACAAAGGACACCGATGTAATATTCTGGCAAACGCGAATGAGTGGAGCTAACTAGGACTAAATTAGTTTCACTTCGATCACAACCGATTCACCTAAGGGCCTACGCGTAAATACACCATGATTCTCGAGAGCATCATTATACTGTACATCAGGAGATATGCTTAATAATATGCTCACTAAATGTCAAATGTAATCTACATGTACAAGTACGTATGCTCATTCTGTATACAACTTTCCACTCAATATTATTAAAGATATGCTTATTGGTTTTATTCAAACGACTTCTACTAGAGTAAATATACATACTTGGCTTGTTCAAATGATTACCTACATGCTCAAATCTACATTAAGAGAGATTACTTTAACATTGCTATCGTTAACTATCCATATTTGGATGGGGACACAACTCGTGCCACATCATATGGGGTTCATATCTCCCAACTAGGGCATGTAACGATGTAACAGTGATGGATTTCAATTATCGTAATCAAGTTATTATAAATTATATATTTTTTTTAATATTATAAATTTATTTATTTTTTCATTCTTTTTTCTAACTACACTTAGTAAATCTTCTTTTTTTCTAGACTACATTTCTCTCCATAGGTTTTTTTCCCTTGTGGTATTATATAGTATTCAATGTGTTGACATTGTAATTCCCAAGTAAGCAAATTGATTGTTCTTGAAAACTTTTTAAATTTAATATATTTAGTCATTGAATTCTGTAAAATATTTCAGGAAAATACTTTTTCTTTTTTTTATTTAAGAACCAACAACTTTATTCCAACAAATTGTATTAATGGAACATTGTATAGATATTTTTGTTACATATATATGTGGAAGATTCCAGCTCCTTTTTCTTCTTTCAGCAAAACGAGAAACAGAGCCATTATTAGTAGTCAATTTTAAATAAAATAACTTACAAGCATAGGCACATTCAAATGAGTAAATAATGAAAATACATAATGCGATGGGTATTGTGTATTTTTTGTTGTTGTTGTTGTTTTTGGTATTGTTTGTTGTTGTTGCTGAATTTCTCTCTTTTAGTATGAATGGTAAAAATATAATCCATTTAAAAAAAAAACATGATCGGGCAGAAATCTTCCACAAAAACCAAAAACATTGTATTATCTTTAAGTCTACACTTTATTATATATGTTTTAAATCAAAATGTATATATAAACCATGTATGAAAATAATGTTGAAAATAAAGATATTATATTGTGAAAAAAAAAGGTTAGTTATGATAAACTACGTAGATCATTTTCAAAGTTCTATTGCCACAACAAAACACTGCTAGAGAAGTACAACACCAATAAACACTTGTATGCGACTAGGAATATCACAACCTTTATTCGTTGGAACTGTGATTTTTAAACTTCGGAAATTAAAGGCGCCTGACGGGTTTCTTGACCACTTTACAAATTAATAAGGAAATTCATCAAAAAACGACTCTTTAGTATTACAACGAACTTCATACTTGGTGATTGACCCATCTACAGTCAGTTACAGGATTTCTTTATTTACACTGTCCTGTTTTAATGGGATGACAGTAGGGTAAGTGTGAGGTTTGGTGCACCCTAGAACCGGTTTAAACCCCCAGTGGCCTACTTTGCCACTGACCGTTCCAAGGCAGTAGCCCTATTGTCAACCCTTTTGTGTTTGTGATGTCGTTTGTATTTATTATTACTTTTGCCTTCTTGTTTGTCTGTTTGCGTGTTTGTTTCTGTGTTTTGTGGTTTATTGTCCTCCTTGAATGCTGCTTTCCCTGTCCGATATCTTTATATTTCTTAAGTATTTACAACTGGACAAGATTGTTCTAAGTTTAATCCTCTGACCGCCAATAATTGGATCAATATGTCCTAATGGCGTTTGAATGGTCATGAGAATTTCTTACCTTCGGCGTCTAATTAATGTCCCGAGTGAGCAGAGTAAGTGTTACGCTTTGCTCACAGACATCAAAGGAGACTCAATTGGACACGTCTAGCTAATTAATACATAATGCGGCACAACAGTTTATATACGTGCAGATTTTACCAAGTCACTGTCTATGCTGAGTTAAGCGTACATTTTCCGCTCTAAAAATATTGTATAACTCGATTATTTTCTGTTTTCTTTGGTTAAATTGAAGGCTGAATAAGACAAACTAGACGGTATCTTATTTCTGAATAATCCAGACTTTTAACGGCATTTAGCCGGGGAGTGCCTTTGTGTGTATTCTCCAATACATACACTCATAAACACTAACTGTTAGACAATATATACGGTATCAAGCAGATCTGGTATTACCCTTGAGTACTCTCTGTTCTCCTTTGTTAACACTGAAGGCTCAATAAGACAAACTAGACGTTATCGTGCACGCTACATATATAAGACAAATACTCGTAGTAATACACGCTATTACGAAATACATCCTGAAGAATTGAATTGAACGTTGTTTAACGGCGCATCAACACAGTATAGGTTATTTAGAGCCGCCCCAGAGAGAGGGGAAGGATACATAGGAATCCAGGAAGCGTGCCCTACTCTTATTATCGAATAGATTTCTATGGTTCTGTAACGTGCTCGGAGGATAGACCGCCCGGTTTACGTCCCCATCCGACGGACGAGGCTAAGGGAAAGTGTCTTGCCCAAGAACACACCGACGAAACTCAGTGGCACCACGGAGGATTGAACCCGTGGACTCCGGTTACAAATCCTCCGCGCTACCGACTGCGCCACGCCAGCCCTTAGATCCTGAAGAGTATGTCTCACTGCTAAAGGTACTCTATAAACTTGACAGGTTACGAAATATACCGTAATAACTGCCGAGAATAGGTGATATCCCTATACAACCGTACCACAGCGAGTGCCATATGTGAACTAACAGTCCCTATATAATTTGACACATTCAACATAAGGGATTCTCCTTTACAACATACTAAGACAATAAACATATTGTCATTGTAATACAAATAATTTACGATTTTATTGCAACTGAAGAAGACCTTTTTAGGCCGAAAGCGCTATCGCAAATTGGGATATTGTCTTCCCGAGTGAAATCATACACGAAACATAATACAGACGTCTCTTACATAGATCTGATTATTTTGCTTGACTAATTATATATAGCAATTGGGTAGACTGCTCAATACACAGTTTACGACCAAAACATATAATATGCAATAAAACAGTATCAAACGGAAAAAAAACACTGCGGATGAGAAAAAAACGTGGCTAGTTGTACTAACACGGCAAGTCACTACCACGAGACAGTTTCAAACCGCATCTGTGGCCAGACAACCCCAATTTAAAACTTTTTCGTAATTTTAAATATGGTTTCCAAGAATGCGACATTTATTTAGTTGTTACTGATAACGCAGCTGACAATGTAATCATTTTCGGACGCCTAGATGACCTCACTGTTTTATTTCTGGAAACTGGGAACTTGAACACATCTACTCCGTTTCATTTTTAGGATGATTTAATATAATTCAGTGTACTGCTTTTAAGTATGGGGTAGACAAACTAATTTCAGCTGCGTAATGGATTCCCAAAGCACACGAATTGAATTGAATGTTGTTTAACGGCTCATCAACACAGTACAGGTTATTTAGAGCCGCCCCAGAGAGAGAGGAAGGATACATAGGAATCCGGAAACATGCCCTACTCTTATTATCGAATAGATTCCTATGGTTTTTTAACGTGCTCAGTTGATAGACCGATACACGGGACCGCCCGGTTTACGTCACCATCCGACGGACGAGGCTAAGGAAAAGTGTCTTGCCCAAGAACACACCGACGGAACTCAGTGGCAACACGAACAACCTAATACATGAACAACTCATTTTATTTCTAATTATAATGCCTACAACACTACAAACATCTTCAAACGTGTACTCGTTCCTCTTAGTGTTGTTAAAGATAAAGTCGACAATATCCTGACCGAGCCTATGCAATGCTGGAATTATTTTAGGTTGTTTACTTTAACATTAAAGGGACGTTCTTGGTAGTAATAAGTGTTAGGTTGTATCTAGACGTCATGTACTTATGATTTTTCGACACGATGTAGTGCTTTATCAGGACCTCTTATCAATGATTTATTCAAAATACGTTTACCAGAAAAACATTACAAATTTCGCCTGTAACAATATTATTATCATTATTATTATTACAATAACACTTCTTATATCCTAATTGATAATATATACTAGTCAAAAGTCCTACGTAACCACCTAAGAATATGTCTATATTATTCTCATTGTTCTGTCTATTTCACGCCTGATTAGAGATACGGTTAAACTGCAAAATAACGAGTTTACATCGTCTACTCCGACAGCATGAACATATTAGAAATAAGTTATAACCCTTATACAAACGGGTATATAGGATTTTGTTAATTACTTTGAATTAATGCAGCTTTCTATGTTCCTAATTCTAAAACTTGAAAGTTAAAGTCATTTCACATCATGTTTTACAAGCAAAACACATTTTTGACATGTTTAATATTAATGCTATATTACAGTTACTTGAATTTCAAATGATATTCAATCAAAAGGGAGGTAATTTAGGATTATCCATGTTTCATTTTCTTATAGACGGGGAATCTGTAATAAATAGTGCCGAAATTGTTATGTTTTTATACCAATTTAAGAAGTTTATATCTTAAAGCGGACTTAATTTAATATGTTTTATTAGCACATTTCATGTTTTGATATAATATAAAGATAATTCAAAAGATGTGACAATTTAATAAACAAAACAAATATATTACAAACTATGGGTCAAAACAAAATACATATCACACACTTATTCTAAAAATATATTTAAAATAAGAAAATTAGTTTAATTTACAAAAGTGAGTTATTAGGAATTGTGTTCAGTATAATATTACTCATGCTTACGTTTTGATGTTGCTTATGCATGTTTAGTGTTGATTTTGTAACTCAAGGTCATTTAAATTAAAAGCGTTTTTAATCGCTTTCATACTATCGTTTTAAACTTGTTTAAATGTTTATCAAAAGAGGTTATGACACTTCATTTTGCAACGCACTGCATGCTTGGTGGTGGACCCATTTACAGTTCGCCGCTATCCTTTCCTCTTTAATTGAACGATGACTGGACAGGCTGTTGACCCTATGATGACGTCTACCTTAAGCCGAAATGGACGGTGACAACTATATATACACGAATGAATTAATGAATGGTGTTTTACGGCACGTCGACACATAAATAGGTCATATTGTGCGCAAAAATTGATGAAAAATGAAGTATTATTTAAAGATTAGTGTAAATATATAAAGATAAACTATTAAAAAAATAAGGGATGATAAGGTGTAATATAAACTATGTATGTAAATCAACAAATGCCCGTCAACGGGCATATAAACAAGTAAATATATATAAGAACACATTATATTGACTTATATAGTCTGATCTCTTTTAGGAAATCTAAAACAAGACTAAAATCTACAGTATCAAATAACTCTTTCATAGTATTAACATGGTAGTACCTTTGACGCATAGGATCAAAGTCTACACATTCCAATAAGAAGTGTTTGACCGTAAACGGTGCAAAGCAGGGTATACATTCTGGTAATTGCTCACCTTGTAATAAATATGAATGAGTATAACGTGTATGCCTTATCCTGCACCGGGCTAGGATAACTTCCTCTCGACGAATGGGTCTAGTAGAAGAACGCCATTCTCCGAGTAACGGTTTAATTGAATGGAGTTTATTGTTGACTGACAAATCCTAAGCGGTTTGCCAAGAGTTACGAATATATGTGTTAATACAACATTTAAAATCAGTATAAGGTAATTTGGTATTAGATATATGTGAATCTAATGCTGGCTTAGCAGCACTATCAGCTCTATCATTACCACGTATTCCTACATGGCTTGGAAGCCAGCAGGAAATAATAACATTATCAATTATAAGAGAATTGTACTTTTCTCAAAGTTGAAGCACAACTGGGTTATCATGTTTCATATTACCCAGTACTTGAAGAGATGAAAGGGCATCAGAAAAGATTACAAAATGGTCATCATCAGATTCCTGAATATAATTTAAGGCAAGTTCAATTGCCTTAAGTTCAGCTGAAAAGATAGAGGCCTTGTCAGGCAGGCGGCTCATTATGCTGTGTTTGTGAACAGCTGCTGCAGATACCTTATCTCCATCTTTAGAGCCATCTGTGTAGATATGTTGAAAGTCACTGTATTTCGATATAATTTCATTAAAATTGCTTTGAAAGACAGTAGAGTCTGTACTGGATTTGTTATTATTACAAAGATCAAAAATAATTGTTGGAGTTTCCAAAGTCCACGGTGGAATTTATGGTACTTTGTACTTGGCAATCAAATTTAAGTCGATTGCAATGTCTCTTAATTTTGGTTTAATACGAAGACCAAATGGTCGAATGGCCTTCGGTTTTCGATCAAACAGAGGTTCACAACTAGGATTAAAAACATTATCGAAAGTTGGGTTTGAAGGGTTAGACTTTAATTTATTGGCGTATTGAAGAGCTAATTTGTCTCGTCTATGAGACAGTGATGGTTCATTGGCTTCAACATATAGACTTTCGGCTGGTGATGTACGAAAGGCACCTAAGGCGAGTCATAATCCTTGATTATGTATAGGGTCGAGCATCTGCAAGTACGACTTGCGAGTCGATCCATATACTATTGAGCCGTAGTCCAGCTTGGATCTGATAAGAGATCTGTAAAGTCGCAAGAGGACTTTTCGATCTGCTCCCCAATTAGTGTTTGCAACAACTTTAAGTAAGTTAAGAGCTTTAAAGGGAGTACATCAGGATTTTCATGGGGGTCTAGGTGTCCGACTAAAAATGGACAAATATTAATATTTTCTATACTGAATGTCCTATACATAAAGAATGAGCCTAAAAATAAGCCCTTATTTGCAAAGAAATTCATTCTGCACAGTAATACGTGCTATCCTAGGTGACGCACCAGGGTTAATTTCAGCATTTTACGTCCGATTCCGTCATAGCTATATGCTCTTTTCAAAGTTTAGATAGTAACACAATGGTTCTAACATCATATTTTGATTGACATAAGAGTTTTATCCTGAACTGGAACAATTTTATGATTTAAGATGTTTCATGAACAATCCTGATGTACCCCCTTTAAGGCATTTGGCCTTCAAGTATTTAAGTGTGGTATAAACGTTAATTTACGGTCGAAAATAAGACCAAGGAATTTTGTCTCATCCACTACTGGTATTGGTGACCCATCCAGTGTTAGATGAGGGTCTTCATGATGTTTACGAAGTTGACAAAAGTGCATACAATTAGTTTTAGATTTAGAAAATTTTAAACCATTTTCATCAGACCAGGTCTGAAGTTTATTGAGACATTGTTGTAATTGTCTCTCGATAGTAATCATGTTTTTTGCACGATAACATATAACAAAGTCGTCAACATATAGCGAACAATCCACACCTGGATTGATTCATTTTACTATACTGTTAATCTTTATATTAAAAAGTGTGACAGATAGTATGCTGCCCTGTGGAACACCCATCTCCTGTTCATGAATATCAGAGAGGGTTGAACCCATTCGGACACGAAACTGTCTATCATCTAAGAATTTCTCTATACAAAATGGGTAATCGGCCTCTAAGACCAATGTCATGTAGATCATTCATAATACCGTACTTCCATGCAGTATCATAAGCTTTCTCCAAGTCAAAAAATACAGCGACTAATTGTTCTTTTTTTATGAAAGCTTCCCTAATAAACGATTCAAATCGTATGAGATTGTCTGTTGTGCCTCGTTGGCGCCGGAATCCACTTTGATATTTTGTTATCAATTTGTTGGACTCCAGGTACCAAACGAGTCCCTCATTAATCATTTGTTCCATGATTTACATATACAACTCGTTAAAGCGATTGGGCGATAATTTATTGGGTTCGTATGATCCTTTCCAGGTTTGGGGACTGGAATAACGATTGCTTCCCGCCAAGAATCGGGGAAGATTCCCGTCACTATATATACACGAGCATCTTTGTGTTTTACTTATATTTCCTATAACTGCAGCCTTGTTGGTTAGAGAATAGTTCTTGGCGGGGTTTTCTTTATTTACACTGTCCCGTTTTTATTGGGATGACATTAGGGTAAGTGTGAAGTTTGGTGCTCCCTAGAACCTGTTTCAAACCCCCAGCGGTCTGTTTTTGCCACTGACCATTCCATGGCAGTAGCAATTTTCTCTGCATTGGTTAAAACTATCTTTCTTTAAGGACTTCAACTCAACAAAGGTAATGTTTCTGATACTGTATCTTCTTTTCAAGATGAACCTCTCCCTATAGAAACTGGAGACATAATAAGTACAATATATGACAAGATGCTCCCTATAACACTGTTTGATCTCCCAGCGGCGTTTTTACCACTAACTTTCGCACTAGTGGCAATCATTTTTGTTTCGAATGCGTGTTTTATGGTTTACTGGAAATGTTAAATGTCGTGTTCGGCTTTTATGTCTGCGTTTCCTCCAGTAAATGAAACGTCATACACGTTTAATAGTCGCAAGGACTGACTGCAAAAGTTTGTGTAAATAGAGGATCTTACATGAGTTCAGACACCAGAAATATGACAGAGTTCAGCCACCAGAAATATGACAGAGTTCACACACCAGAAATATGACAGAGTTCACACACCAGAAATATGACGAACACCAGAAATATGACAGAGTTCACACACCAGAAATATGACAGAGTTCAGCCACCAGAAATATGACAGAGTTCACACACCAGAAATATGACGAACACCAGAAATATGACAGAGTTCACACACCAGAAATATGACAGAGTTCACACACCAGAAATATGACAGAGTTCACACGCCAGAAATATGACAGAGTTCACAACAGGCATTGGAACAGTCAGTGGCAAACGGGCTCTTGGTTACTAAAAGTTTGTCTGTATGACGATTTGTTCAAATAATTATTTTCTGAATTTGTGAAGCATTGCATTTATACTTATATACAGTTATGACACCGCACTATTTTTTTGCCATCTTCGGGATGGTTAAAATTCTGTATTGTTGATTTTTATGATAACTGAGTTCTGCTAAACCCGGGGCTAGAGGGCGTGAGCGGTAGCTAGCATATTTCACTACCGCTCATGAACAGTCTCAATCAAACCGAGACTGCAATATTTCGTATGTTTCGTGCTCGGCCGTTTCCAAAGGTCCATTATCATACTATTTTTTAAATAAGTATTAATTCATGTAGGTGTCAGGTGTTTTTAATGCGCGTTGTTTGACTGCTCCTATGTGTCTTTTGTATTTATGTTCATCACAAACTGTCAATAGTTAATAACACAATCTACCATTATCATTAAATGAATCCGAAGAAACTATATATATTGAAATCTTCATCTGACACAGATGGGTCTTAAACTGTACCTAATCAATCATAGTAGACACGTTATCCGGACAAGCTCGTATCCCTGATTCATATTCATGCCATTCATGTAGGATATTTCCCTTTATTTCCTCACTTCAAAGTAATTCGTAATCATTGTTAGTATGCTGTACATGAAGAAATGAAAACGCTGCGTATTGAATGACGTATGCCGTGTATTGAAGTGTCAAATTCATTATGCTGGACAACTTCACAATCTCTCAATTTTGGTGTGAACAGTTATCGATCAACTAGGATATTTCACAGATCTGCCCGAAAGCGTCAGATACAATTTTAACCAGGGAATGTATACCATCACGCAATTATTATTCGGCTGCATAAAGCATGATTCCCATTTTGTTTTTGTTCTACATGAAATATACCAATATGCTTCATACATGTATATGCAATGCTACCTTTTCTAAAACCTGGGGGAATTAATAAAAGTGGTTTACACGTTAAACGATATATCGATGTATGAGTTTATTCATAGAATCTCTGACTTGAACTGACGCTAACCGCTGTGGGTTCGATCCCTCATGGCCCTAGGCATCTTTATGTGAGGTATCTATCTAACTGTCTTGCGTAACGTGTGTGGTTCTATTCAGGTGCCTGTCCTGCACGACCATTGACCAGAGGGGCACCTAGGATCTTCCTTCATCAATGGAAGCTGGATAGTTGCTATATGACCCAAGTTGTCGGTACGACTATAAAATCCTATTCAATTCGTACTTAAACTCTACATAACAAACATTTAGAAACAACATGCTTAGTAACGATAAACTTGTAGTCTTAATTCATACGCACATATGCTGCCTGCGTCATAATTAATGAGACCTAATTGCCAGTGATCTGCAGGAAATATAATAATGGATGGTTTCCCTAACTAATACTGTCCTTAATCCGTAATACTGCCTTTATCAGTAATATCTGCATACCTAATTTGCCACATTTTTAATAAGTTTATTATTCCATCTGAGTTTTGCCAGTTCGTCTTTTCGTTATTTTGTGGCGAAACAACAACTACACTACATACGCGAAAAGACGACAAAACGACAGAAAAAAAGGAAAGACAGAACACAAATTGGTGTTTATTGAACAATGTTGGTTATTTCGTGTGTGGTTATTTTGTCAGTTGTTGTTGTTGTTGTTGTTGTTTAGGCCTTGAGGCCACAATTGTCATCGCCTGATATGCCAGAGGTTGACGGCAGTGCATCATATAGGGAATCGCGGTTTAGCACACGATATGACCTTCTTTTACGTGAGAAGTAGCGAGACGATTTAAAATTTGGTTGGTTTGTTGGTTGGTTGGTTGGTTGGTTGGTTGATTGGTTGGTTGGTTGGTTGGTTAGTTGGTTGGTTGGTTGGTTGGTTGGTTGGTTGGTTGGTTGGTTGGTTGGTTGGTTGGTTGGTTGGTTGGTTGGTTGGTTGGTTGGTTGGTTGGTTGGTTGGTTGGTTGGTTGGTTGGTTGGTTGGTTGGTTGGTTGGTTGGTTGGTTGGTTGGTTGGTTGGTTGGTTGGTTGGTTGGTTGGTTTTCATATCTGTAAAATCTCAAATGATGCTGACATTTTGAAAAAAGTTGCAGTAAAATGGAACTCGGGCTTGCATTTTTGCATCAAATGATTTGTTATCTATACGTATGTGGCTTTATTCGGTTAATTTCTTGTGTAATTTTGGACTTCATGAGATTCTGTCTTATTGGTTATTCTCTGTGACTGGTCAGTAGGTGGAAACTAAGTTAATATGTACAATATACCACTTATCATTTTGGGGCCTTAAATGCCTCATTTTGGGGCCTTAAATGACTCAAATTGACTATAATGGACCCATATTTTAAATGCTTAGAAAAGACAAAAGCACTATACAGGAGTAAAACATTTTGGTTAGATTTATTAGATTATGAATAAACCTTCAGCAAAATACAGTATTCTGATTCAGAAAAAAATGTCTGCTTCGCTAAAAGTAGCAGACAGCAGTTTTAGCATCAGTTTTGAATTGGCCCCGGTGAAATTCTAAAATAAGGGGAAATGTTAATATGGAATGCTTATCTCTTCTTGAAAACATTTGTTATGCTTTATTTCTGTTATGACTGATGAGAATGGAGTTTGAGATACAATTTGACAAGATTCCCTGACACCCTGACTGATTCCCATAGAACTGTATTCGGTTGAAATGCGAAAATGAGGCTATGTGGAAAATCTGTGAATTTTCTGTTTCTTTTAAAATGTCAACAAACAGTTTGACATACTGGAACTTATCAATGGATGGTGGGTATA
Organism: Cyrtodaria siliqua; assembly: GCA_037043455.1. Classification (NCBI taxonomy): domain Eukaryota; kingdom Metazoa; phylum Mollusca; class Bivalvia; order Adapedonta; family Hiatellidae; genus Cyrtodaria; species Cyrtodaria siliqua. Next base: position 66,891 of record JAWPHD010009064.1, on the reverse strand, counting down.
TTGGTATTGATTTGTAGGTTGTACTTCATGTTGACAGCAAGATTAAATGCAGTACTTTGTGATATAATTCGCGCCTAACCTGTGTGTTTTAATGTCCACTTTGACTCGGAACAGCAACAGTTTTCACGTCTTTGTTAGACATATTGTGTGTGTGAGTGTTGTAAGAGCTGTGGTCGATTGTTTCTTATATCTGATTTGTAAAGCAGCAGGTGTTGTAGATTCACTGGTGTGCTATATTTCTTCAGGCGTTCGACTAACTTGTACAGAGGGAAATAGTTGAATCCGGGCCAGACCGCTCGCCTGATACGGAGAGAAAACTGATGTCTGCCCACTACATCTTTACCGGTGTCACGTGAGATCCACACGCGTGGACGAAAAGACCACGTGTGTGGATCTCACGTGGTGATCATGAGATTCACACGTGAGATTAACACGCATATCATGTATTTAATACCATTTATTGTTTAATGATATATAATGTGTGAATCATACGTTTTTAGGATTTTTCAGTTATCTGTTGAACTTTTTGATAAAATAATATGACAGGAAATCCCAATGTGGCGGTGTTAGTTGGGTAGAATGTTGCTAAATCTTAAACAACCTACACTTTTTTCTTCTATTGTTTGCGTGTAAAATAATGGTTAACAAAATAATTATTGTCTGGAATGCCACATTCGACTGATTTTATTTCAAAGTGACAATTTATTTAAGAAATATAATATTGTAGAAAACAATAGTATCCGGCGTGGAATTTAAATTAAAAAACGGCATTAAAAGGATAAAATAATAAATAGACACATTAAATAAATCAAAGCAATATTTAAATACAATTGATTGATTGCTTTTCAGGCATTGTTGGTAAAACATTGTGAAGAATTATTATGACACTATCGGTAGAATATCGTGAAGGATTACTATCGGACTATCGGTAGAATATTTAGAACGATTAGTATCACACTATCGGTAGAATATCGTGAAGGATTAGTATCGCACTATCGGTAGAACATTGTGAAATATTAGTATTGCTCTATCAGTAGAATATCGTGAAGGATTAGTATCGCATTATCGGTAGAACAATGTGAAAGATTAGTATCGCTCTATCAGTAGAATATTACGAAAGATTATCATCGCAACATCGGTAGCATATTGTGAAGAATTAGTATCGCATTATCGATAGCATATTTTGAAGGATTAGTATCGCACTATCGGTAGAATATCGTGAAGGATTATCATCGCACCATCGGTAGTATATCGTGAAGAATTAGTATCGCACTATCGGTAGAATATTTGAAGGATTAGTATCACACTATCGGTAGAATATCATGAAGGATTATTGACGCACTATCGGTAGAATATTGTTAAGGATTAGAATCTAACTATCGGTAGAATATTTTGAAGGATTAGAATCGCACTGTCGGTAGAATATTTTGAAGGATTAGAATCGCACTATCGGTAGAATATTGTGAAGGATTAGACTCGCACTGTCGGTAGAATATTGTGAAGGATCAGTATCGCACTATCGATAGAATATTGTGAAAAATTAGTATCGCACTATCAGTAGAGAATCGTGAATGATTATTATCGCACTATCGGTAGAATATTGTGAAGGATTATTATCGCACAATCGGTAGAATATTGTAAAGGATTATTATCGCACCATCGGTAGAATATTGTAAAGGATTATTATCGCACTATCGGTAGAATATTGTGAAGGATTATTATCGCACTATCGGTAAAAAAACATGACGGATTCCTTTCGCACTATCGGTAGAATATTAAGAAGGATTGGTATCGCACCAATCTTTCACGATATTCTACTGATAAACATATAAACGATATATATTTATCAGTAGAATATCGTAAAGGATTGGAATCGCATTATTGGTAGAATGGTTATTATCACACTGTCAGTAGAATATTGTGAAGGATTACTATCGCACTATCAGCAGATATTATGAAGGATTATTATCGCACTATCGGTAGAATATTGTGAATGATTATTATCGAACTATCTGTAGAATGTTGTGAAGGATTAGTATCGCACTATTGGTAGAATATCCTGATGGATTATTATCGCACTATCGGTATAATATTGATAAGGATTAGTAGGGCACTATGGGTAGAATATCGTGAAGGTTTGGTGTCGCACTATTGATAGAATATTAGGAAGGATTGGTATCGCATCAATCCTTCACGATATTCTACTGATTAATATATAAATAATATATAATTATATATCAGTAGAATATCGTGAAGGATTGGTATCGCACTCTCGGCAGAATATCGTGAAGGATTGGTGTCGCACTATCGGTAGAATATTGGGAAGGATTGGTATCGCATTAATCCTTCACGATATTCTACTGATTAATATATAAATAATATGTATTTATCAGAAGAATATCGCGAAGGATTGGTATCGCACTAAAGGTAAAATAAAGCGAAAGATTATTATCGCACTATCGGTAGAAAATCGTGATGGATTGGTGTCGCCATATCGGTAGAATATTGTGAATGATTATTATCGCACTGTCGGTATAATGTCGTAAATGATTATAATCGCACTATCGGTAGAATATCGTGAAGGATTATTATCGCACTAGCGGTAGGATATCGTGAAGTATTATTATCGCACTATCGGTACAAAAAATGTGATGAATTATTTGCTTTGGGAGGAGTGCTGTTTTCGAGTGATTCACGTTCGGTCAAATTCGGACAATAGCCAATTGTTACAGGCAATTTTCTTTATTTTAGGAGTTTTATGGTGTGCCGTCCACTCTCGTGAGGATATTTAGAGGATACTTTATGGTAAGGATGCTTTGCTTGTGGCCTGTTTTAAATAAAAAGCAACACTTGCTATTCTTGAAATCATCCTGCTATTTATTCAATAATTAGAAGTGAACTCTTCGATTTTGGTAGTTATATGGGTCTGATATATTTGCAGAATGATTTACACAATTTGTCTTGAAATTCCTCGGAGATGGATAGGACCCTTCAGTATTGCGACTGTCTGAACAGTTTCTCACGAATTAAACAGACAACCAGGAATGATGTAACCATGTATAACCATGTATAATTCATTGTATAATTTAATCTTATTGATTTAGTTCTCGGTGCCCTACCTCAGTTAATAAAACTAAGGCAAACTGTGGCAAAAGGAGTATGACATTTAATGGAAATTACAATGTCAACGAACGAGTATTGATGTATGGGTTTGATGATCGCAGTGAACCATTAAGTAATAACACTTCTGCTTTGTAAAAGAGAAGTAACAAACAAATGAGACTCGGTTGTATTGAGTCTGTTCATGAAAAGTAATGTAAAGTGCATCACCTTTCACGACCTCTGTCACCGTAAAAGGTATTCTATTTGACAGGATAATAGCGAGGTTGCTCCAAGTCGGCAACCCTGCCGTCACCATTCGTTGTGTTTGTATTGTCCTTTTCATTGTATTTTACTTTAATCATTGTTGGCGGAACTACGGTGCTGTAGTGTTTGCGGTGCAGTGCGGACCTACGGTGCTGTTTTGTTTGGGTGCTGTGATTTATATAGGACCTTTTGCTCTCATTGTTACAGATAATGTGTTTGATGATGCCAAATTACCAGTAAGTACAACACGGACGGCGTGTGAAGAACATGTGCAACCAAGTGTAATTACTGTTATTCTAGACAGTTAACAATCTGTATCGAGGGGAAAATATAACTATGTTTCCTTTGCAATTGTCAAACAAGCATGTTTGATATTTCAAAGGTTGCATTATGTAACATCACGTGTATTCAATACATTATTACGTAAACATATGTTGCCGCTAATTTGTAACACAGACTCACGCCCTCGGAGGTCAACTAGTCCAACTAGTCCTAGTGTGTTTATCCAAAAACATTATGCCTATGGCAGTGTTTCGTCAGAAATGCTTGATGACTCGGCTAGTGTTGTTATGTATAACGCATTAATAATTCATATGCTGATCTAAGGCTATATTACTCAATTGCGTTGCACTCGTATTCATCGATTAAATTCATTCAATTTCATTTAAAACCGAAGCACACGATTATAGTTTTCATTTGATTCTGGATTGACAACAACCATTAGTGTGACCTCTAGTCCTTTTCAAAGTGGCATAATTGTATTAACACAATATAAGTCTAACAGTAATACAATGTTAATTAGCGAGATTCGTATTACCTTCATTGTGGCTTTCTAGGCTATTTTTTTTTGTATTATATTTACACGAGCATATTTGTGTTTTACTTATATTGCCTATTGATGCTGCCTTGTTGGTTAGAGATTAAATCATGGCGGGGATTTCTTTAATTACACTGTCCTGTTTTATTGGGGTGACGGTAGGGTATGTGTGAGGTTTGGTGCACCCAAGAACCTGGTTTAAACCCCCAGCGGTCTTTTTTGCCTCTGACCGTTCCAAGGCAGTAGCCCTATTGTCAACCCTTTTGTGCTTGAGATGCTGAGATGTCTTATTTGTCCTTTTATTCATCTTTAAAGATGTACTCTGTGTGTGTGTGTGTGTGTGTGTGTGTGTGTGTGTGTGTGTGTGTGTGTGTTTGTCTGTGTGTGTGTGTGGTTGACTCTCGTCATTGAATGCTACTTTTCTGTTCGATATATAATTGGTGCACAACCTTGTTCAAACCCTACATTGGCCCATTTGCCTCTGACTGTTCAATGCGGTATCCTATTGTCAACCCGTTTGTGTTTGTGATGTCACATGCCTTGCTTCATATTAACACTGACATCGTCGTTTGTTTTAATGCCTTTACCGACTTATTTCTATCTAAAATGATAAACCTTACAGAAGGTATTATATTTTCTTGTCAAATGTCATTATATGTCGCGCGTGAACTACACCTAATATGTTCCGTCTAATGGATATTATATTTCCTAATCAGTGCTGTCAACTACATATCACAATGAGGTCGTACGGGATCAATTGGGTAAATCCAAATGAATCGAATCTTGATGATTAATGAGATTTCATGTAAAGGGAAGATACAATTTGTTCAACATATAAAATAGGCGATAAGAAAAGGTAACAGTCGCAGAATTATGTCAAATATGTCAACCAAAATGTAGCAAAAATAGATACAAACTTCGAACATGAAATATAGAACGCAGTCAACCAAAAACATGCATTTAAGACAAACAAAGCAAACAGGGGAGAAAAAGTTGGAAACAGATGTACCGGCTTGGAAAATAAAAAAGATGGGATCCGAATACATCTGGAAAACCAAACAATGTTTCAGAAGTGTATCTATGCGCAACTCGAAATTTCATTATTATAATGATACTATAGGGAGGATCATACATAAGTAACTGCTTAATATTGGATTTATTAAACGAGTAGGATAAAAGTGTATCCAACCAGTTTCATAAATGCAACATTGAATAGGCACGAATGTGGGATTCTATTGATACACGACTGCAAAAAGCCTCTTAAGCAATATTTGTTATTGTAGCTGCCTAAATATAACGTCGTCGCACGATGTCGTCGTTTGTTGACGCGGTCTTCTCCGTACGACGCCGACCAACGAAACAAACTCTTGTGAAATCCCGTGTACTTCGATCTGAACGGAAACCACTGAACGATGACTCGGCCTTCATTTGCATATTTATTTCGTTAGTGTGATATGATAAATATATCATGGATTTATTAGACTCTCACACCACCTGTTATGTGATAAATAGAGAATAATAAATGGTATTTTCATATCACACCTTATATCAGGCCTGAGACGCCAAATCAGCCCGACGGTTTTAGCCTGATTTAGCGTGTGATTGGAAAATGCAATATGTTTTTAGTCTATTTATCATATACTTCAGCTTTGTTGAAATGTCAACTTTAGCTCCCTCACTACGCTTTTTTTCCAGGGAGAAAAAATAATGTTATTGATAGAGCTAGTCCATTATGATATGTTCATTTTGTCAAGTAAGTGGTACACAACTTTTTTTTATTCGAAATTTAATTTGAAATGAATGCCATTGAATTTGAATTTGTCAAATTAGGAAAATGAATGGGCAAACGTGGATATTTCATCCACGGATAATAATTCTACAATCAATAATCTGGCGTGAAAACAGGATGTAAGCAATAAATGAAACGCAGACGACAAAACATACGCGTGACAAATTTAACTAATCCGTATACGCCGGTAAACGAATCGATATGAACATTCGGTTTCTTCCGTAATATGAGCTTTTTACCCCTTATTTCACCCGTGTGATACAGTTATATTACATATTTGTCTGTGATTTGTATAGGAAATAACTGGTAATGGAAAAGCTATATGTACTCGTTTGCTCTACTGGGAAATATCTCCCAGTGGGACATATTTCCCAGTACGGAACGTTGCTCGGCCTTTTCCGTCAGTGGCGGGTATGCCAAATGACGTTCCGATTGTTTTACGGACGTCGTGGTCAGATTCCGCCACTAGGAAATAACGATTATGGAAATAAACGAAGAGTTCCGGTTCTACTTTGACGTCGTCTTGGATGAGGTAACGTCTTGGCGTTCTCGTGCAAACTGGTGTAAAATGATGTGAATCATTAGAAATATTAATAAAATATCATTTTAAATTATGTAATATATAGTTTAATAACCAGTGTTTTTGAGATTCTGAAATTATCTCCATCGGTAGAGAAATGGCCCCGATATAAGAACACGTGATCCGCACTCGTTCTTATATCGGGGCCATTTCTCTACCTCGTGAGATATTTCCCGTATCTCAAAAACACTGGTTATTAAACTCTATTTATTGCCGGGCAGCATAATCCTGATTGCTATTACTAGCTAGGTCGATGTCGTATCGTATATACAACACATCTATAGGCAAGTATGTGATAAATAGAGGATCTTACATGAGTACTCATTCATTATTAAATTTATTAAAGAGCCTCGCATTATATTATTTTGGCTAACGAGTTTAATAAATTCAATAATTAATGAGTGCGAATGTGAGATTCTATTTATTACATAACTTATAACGTCACATTACGTCAGGAAACGTACATGAACGTGACATCCATTACGTCATTAACGTTATATTATACCAATAGTGAATATCGAAAATATTGAATGGTGTTATTATACTCCCACACCGCATGTTAAGTGATAAACAGTTTTAACATTAAAGTATTTACCACAAGTAAAGTATCCCTAATAATATTTCTATTCCATGAGGTTTTTGTTTATATGATACACACATTATTAAGATACGTCTAACGAAATGCAGTAGCCTCTAGTTTATTAAAATCACACTCTATATGCATCACGTTCATGTACATTATATCGCTGGCTGGCTGATGTGTCACTATTGAAATTCCCTAGTTAGTGATATGCATTTTTATTGGCAATTCTGAGCGCTTATTTGCATTAAATCATAATACACAGCCAGACATATGCCCTCGACAGCGACAACACTCGCATCGATAGTGTATATAATTACAAAAAACACGTGACAATTTGCGTGTCATCAGCTATAATGGATATTGTGTTGCACGTGTTTTAATTACAAATGCATACGTTACAATGCTGTATTAAATGAATTAATGGCGACATTAACACTTCTGGAACAGCTTACCTTTACGCCATATCGGTAATTTCCATGATCTGCTATTGTGTTGAGCTTTTTTAAACTTAAATACAAAAACGGTATTAGTTCAATCCGGTAATTTGCATCTGGAAAAGTCTTATTACTGCAGAAAGCATTGGTGTAGCTGCCCACCTTTCACCACTGCAATCCGGGTTCGATTAGCCATTTGGAAACTTTATTATACCATTTTATAGTAAAGGATCTGTACAACGTGTAATTGTGAATATTATTACTGGTTATAGATTTTCTGTTAGTCAAAAAGTGGGTGAGGTAATCTTTTGGCTATGGTAGCTTATACAGTTGTGATCGTCGCCTGAATAAATGTGTATGTGACTGCTTACATTAGACATTAACATTATTATGGTTAAGTGGTTAAATGACTATCTTCTGAGTGAAAATTTCCTATACGTGTTTGCTTTAAATGAAAAAATAAAAAGCTTGATTCTCTGTTTTATCGTACTTTAGGTCTCACACCACACTTCAATTTTACTGTGTTGACCATTAGGAATAAAGTCCAATTTTCCATTCTGAATGTGACATTTACAGTCTTAAAAAATAAGATATAGGGTCCTATAGAAACCACAGCGTCCGAACGCAATGGCATCGTAGGTCCGCACTGTACTGCAAACAAGGACTTGATAATACAACGAAAGAGACAAAAAACAACAGAAAGGGTGATGAAGAATAAAAATCCACAAAAAAGCTGGTACATAGCTCACTTTGATTTTTAATGTAAGTAATGTCAGGCAACGTACTCTTTTCGGCGTTCACCAAACAGTTTGCACCTAAATTCATACGTATTTTGAGCACCCACACAATTGTCATATTTTGCTGTCAATGTCGTTTAATCGCACAGAATTATTTTCTCACCTGCAACAGGAAAAGCGAATATCCATGGGAATTTATTAAAGACATCTCAAACCGAATAACACAACCCTACTTTTCATGGTGTAGGAATCATCCAACAGTCACATACAAGGGAGCTAACTCTGTATCGAGACATTCACGCTGAAGCTCCGCTAACTAATCGTATGAATCTATGTTCATTATAATCACTTCTCAAGTTCCGATTAATATTTACCTCTCTGAGTCGGATCCAAATTCCCTCGTAAATTGTCAAAAAATAAAACTAAGAGAATTGTTTACACGGTAGGCATTAAACTATCTACCTTACAGGTTTCAGTTCACTTAGTGTTTTCCCATAGGCCACAATGCAAGCGTGTCAGATGATAAAAATAATACAGAACATATATATTCAAAAGGTTCTGTCCTATTTTTCAAGACAAATCCAAGTCCAGTGTGCTAAATGTTAACATTCCGCATATTTCCCTTACATAACTTTCTATGGGGGCCGCCATATTTGTTTACATGCATAACTGCAGTGACGATTGGACCTCTTTTTGAGTGGGGTTAATCTCAAAACTTCATGTTTGAAAAATATAAATGCTTTCCTAATAATAAATTATAATTATTAATTAATTTATAATTTTGAAAATGTATTATGATTACGTTTTTTCTGTTTTGATTTGTTTTTGTTTTTGTGACTTTTCGGTCCTTGCTCAGATCACTCCTCGAAGAGGCGTGGCCAACCCCATGCTATATATTAGGATACGACAGCCTACATGTCGTGAATACACATCAGTGCATGTACAAACTAGACCGAATACGAGTAGTACTTGAATCAAAATTCAGTCTAAATTAAACTATATAAAAATGAACAAGAAATCTGTGATACAAAGTATCACATAGCGGCGGAAAAATAATTTCTATGATATACTTTCTAATTGAATTAGGAATAATGAAGTAACAAGGCATTTAATTGCTTAGAACAACAATGTTAATGGAACAAATGTGTATGTATGAAGCATGTTATTAAGAAATATGAGAAAATGAAAATGTTATGTACCCTTCCGGAAAAATGGATTGTCCTTCAGTTTATATACAGAAAATGTAAACACCAGTGGATGAACAAAGTGGTCTCTATATGCCTGCCATGCTATCATATAACACAACTTGCAATTTATTTGTGTTAAACGACATTTATGCAAATAGAAATCTTGACAGTGTCTCCAAATCAAAAACTCTTGCAAGTGCAGAATTGAATATTAATAGCCTCACTCTGTTAAGGCATTATAGTGCCAAATGATGCATTTGTTGTAAAACTGTATTTTGAAATTCTGAAGTTTGGGTATTTTAAAAAAAAAAAAAATATATATATACAATTGCACTTATTGCTTAGATATAATTGCGCTCTGCACATTGGAGATTAAGTCTCGCAATTTGAAAGAAAATATATAGCTTTGTGAGCAAGCACAAACCAAATATAACATAATTTGTGAAAAGTACAGAAAGGGACATACCTCAGCAGAAATGCGTCAATCAGACACATTTTGTGATAAGCCAGAAGTAAAAAAATATTTAAACAACAACGAGCCTCTGTTATTCTTTTTCCATATGCCATTTGAGCCTATTGTTTTTTTTCATATACCATTTAGTCAAAATACTATATTCCAATATCCCATGTGAGTTTTGCACTATATTTTCTAGACGAAAACTATTGTGTATATAGTATATTAGTCTAATTAAAGCAGAGTCCCATGATCAGTATATGCAAAATGCTTATTAATAAATGCAGACTATTCTCAAGTTTTTGCGTCTGTGTGATCAAGATCGATTCAGGACGTTTTGACACCAAACCATTTCGACACCTAGACGAATCGGCACCTAGACGTTTTGGCAACAAACCATTTACGCATCTATTTTATTGTTTACCCTAGACTTTTCGGCACCCTAAAACTAAAACATGAATATAAATAGGGCCCATATGATAATCACTTGTAAAATTTAAGTAAATCTGACTTTTATATTATATTGTAGCATGGTCACTGGAATTCCCTTTATAATAACTCAGGTGTATTTTGTTTAATTGAAAATACTTGAAAATTTTCCCTTTAACATGTATAATAACGTATACCTAAGACCAAAAAGGCCACTGGGGGTTTAAACCAGGTTCTAGGGTGCACCAAACCTCACACTTACCCTATTGTCATCCCAATTAAACGGGACAGTGTAAATAAAGAAATCCCCGCCATGAAATATTCTCTAACCAACAAGGCAGCCTTAAAAGGCAATATAAGTAAAACACCTAGATGCTCGTGTATATATAAATACAAAAAAGCAGCCTAGAAAGCCACAATGAAGGTACTCGATGACTTGGCAGAAACCAGAGCAACAAGAGAATAAAACATTGAGGGCACAACAAGACAATACCAAGCATGCAGTACGTTGCAAAATGAGAGGGTCATAACCTCTTTTGATAAACCTTTTACTAAGTTTAACAAAGATAGTATGAAAGTGATCATGACCAAGAACCTTACGAAGTTTGTAAATCACATCAGGCTGTGATAGTCCTTGTCGCAGAAGAGTCCTTAAATTGCTTTTATATTTGGAAAAAAGATCAGGGTTACGATAATAAAATCTTGCAAAGGTTTTACGAAGTTTATGGTAACGGTAACCGAATTGAAGTAGCGTTTTAGTTATACAAAGATTACGAATATTAAAGTCCTCAACTAAAATACAAGCTCTTGAAAAACGAATAAGTTGAGACACATAGACACCATAAGAAGTTGCTCGGGGAACATCCCCATATAAGTGGGGATAATTAACAATGTCAAAATTAAAATCATCTCTCTTGTCATAGATTTTGCTAATAATTTCACCATTTTCAATAGAGAAATCTAAATCAAGAAAAGAAGCGTTATTATCAGAAATATTAGCCTTGTTAAACTGAAGTTCTTTGGGATAAATACTATAACCATAATTGGAAAGAAAGGGCTGTCAATATTCAATATGTCATCCAGATACCGGGAGGTGTCATTAAAGGCTTCAATAACATCTGCTTGGGTATCTGGTGAAAGACTCAACATGAAATCTATTTCATAGCAATATAAAAACAAATCTGCGACAAGTGGTGCACAGTTCGTACCCATAGAGGCGTCGATTTAGATCGCCGCCAATAAGTTGTTTAGCCCGGAGCAATGTAGTGGTAGTATTGTTTGTTGGATGTATGTCTTTGGCAACCAAAGAAATATAAAAAGATCGGACAGGGAAAGTAGCATTCAAGGAGGACAGTCAACCACAAAACACAGAAACAAACACGCACACGCACACAGACATACGAGAAGGCAAAAGTAATAATAAATACAAACAACTTCACAAACACAAAAGGGTCGACAATAGGGCTACCGCCTTGGAACGGTCAATGGCAACATAGGCCACTGAGGGTTTAATCCGGTTCTAGGGTGCACCATCGGAATTACTTTTATATTTGGAAAAAGGATCAGGGTTGCGATAATAAAATTTTACAAATGTTTTACGAAGTTCATGGTAACGGTAACCCTGATTGAGTAGCTTTTTAGTTATACAAAGATTACGAATATTAAAGTCCTCAACTCGAGAACAAGCTCTTGAAAAACGAATAACTTGAGATACATACACCCCATAAGAAGTTGCTCGGGGAACATCCCCATCCAAGTGGGGATAATTAACAATGTCAAAATTAAATCATCTCTCTTGTCATAGATTTTGCTAATTATTTCATCATTTTCAATCGAGAGATCTAAATCAAGAAAAGAAGCGTTATTATCAGATATATTGGCTTTGTTAAGCTGAAGTTCTTTCGGATAAATATTATAAACCATAGTTGGAAAGAAAGGGTTGTTAATGTTCAATATGTCATCCAAATACCGAAAGGTATCATTAAAGGCTTCAATAAATCTGCCTGGGTATCTGGTGAAAGACTCAACATGAAATCTCTTTCATAGCAAAATAAAAACAAATCTGCGACAAGTGGTCAATAATATGTAAAATATATTTTGTTTTTATTTGAAGTAGCCATATGTTAAACTCACAATATATATGTTTTAATGCCTATGTGATACACTTGTTTTGTATATATATAACACAAATATTCAATACAAGCATTGTGCTTACCAAATGACCATTTTCCAAAAGAGTCATTACAGTTTAATGTCATAGCACGGTGCAATGTCCATGGTTCGAAACATCTGTACACATTGTCTATTTACCAACTATTTGTCGAAAAGAACACTCGACCGAATCGGAATGTTTTAAATGAAGCGTTTTAGGTATGCACGGTACAAACAATTAAATTAATATATCAACTTTAAAATACTGAACGGGACAATAAACAACACAAAGCGTGGTGAAAACAAGGAATGGCCGACACTTGGAATGGTTAGTCGGCAATATGACCTACTGGTTAGCTTGAATTGATTGTATGTGTACATGGTGTAAACTAGGAATTGCCGACACTTCGAATGGTTAGTCGGCAATATGACCTACTGGTTAGCTTGAATTGATGTTATGTGTACACACCCTTGTTTCAGACTGTTAGCGCTTAAATTGACGAGACAGTGTAAATAAAAGTACATCAAATAGAAATTACTTCCAAATACGTCATATCCAGGGAAATTAGCAAACGATGCACTTAACTGTTCTTTTAAAGACATAATCATATTAAATATTTAGAACACCTCATGGTGTCTCCCGATTTATATTAAACTCTCACAGCTGCCAAAGAGAAAATCCATAGGGGTTAATCACTAAACCTGAAGTGCGCTGCAAAACGAAAGATTCTTTTGATTTTCAGTCGAATTTCCTAAAACAAAACTAAATTTGCCAGGAAATCTGTCAGATCATGCCTTTAAACCAAAACGTTCTTTTTGAAATTGACCGTTGCAAAGCGGTACCCCGATTGTTAACCCTATAGAGGTATGTGGTGTCGACCTTTTTACTTTTTTGGTTGACTATGTTTTAAATGCCAAGTCATTAAATAGATTAATAGTATGGTTAAATAAACTCAAATAACATTCATAACCCATCTATGAGAAGTAAGAAAGCGAGAGTCCTAAAGATATTGCAGACCACTAGGATGTAAACATAGTCAGGGTCACTTATAATGTAAAACAAACATCTGTATGGCTTATAATAATATTTGGACACGTGTGTCTTTTCACAAAACACGGCAAAGTATTGTATAGACAAGCAATTAATATAAATATCTGCATGTACACTGACATTTCGTAACATGTCCGTCAAGGAATGAAACTGTTTATAATTAAAATAAATACCACTACTATAATAAATAGAGGATATGTGTTGATTTGTTCGCATTCGTGAAAATATAAAGTTTTCTCACTTCTCGATGAAATTATATATGTTATTCCCTCCAAAACAACAAATCTTCTTTTTATTTTATGATTTTACAAACATATTTTTAGGGAAACTATGGTAGAACAACAAAAGTAGTCCCGGTAGCTACTGTGAAAAAAAACTCTATATTCCACAGTGTGGAATAACACTTTTATTTCACTTATAAAGTATTTCATTGCATATCATAAAATAAAAACAATAAGATCGCAAAGTCGATGCCGCGCTGTCGCAAACCTCCGAGCATCTTTGAAACCACCCCACCATGTGACCCTGGTGGAAAATATTGTATACCACTGCTCTGAATAACGTTAAATTTGATATACAAAGAAATACAAAAAGATCGAACAGGGAAAGTAGCATTCAAGGAGGACAGTCAACAACAAAACACAGAGACGCAAACGGACAAACAAGAAGGCAAAAGTAGTAATAAATGCAAACGACATCACAAACACAAAAGGGTTGACAATAGGGCTACCACCTTGGAACGGTCGGTGGCAAAGTAGGCCACTGGGGGTTCTAGGGTGCACCAAACCTCACACTTACCCTATTTACAACCCGACCTAATACAGTGAATCTCAACAGTTTCCAAAGTATGGCTCAGGGTTATGTCCCAAGTGGAGGGTATAGACATAGGCCTTTGCTGGTTTGTTCGTTGTATCAGTCTCTTTATGCCAATTAAGTGTATACATAGTTATAGTGTGGGGACTTCAACGGTTTTCAAGGCATGACACATGAAATAGAATATTTTTTAAAATAGGATTCTACATTTCAGTACTCTTTTTAGTAGGAATTCATTAGTTTTTAACAAGGTTATATCATCCGTATATTCCATGTTACTCCAAATGGTTATTAAAACAATGTACCATTTATAAAAATGTGAGTAGACATCTACTATCTCAACAAAGTAGAGATTAATCCCAAGTTTTGTGAATTATAACTTCAAATAGTTAGTATTAATATAGAAACTGATGGGGGAAATACAACACAACACAACACAATGTTCTTTTTTATTAAATTCAAGGTATTTATATAAACAGAAGCATATAAAAGCATAGAAACAGGCGATTAATCCCCACTTTCGATAGATCAATAAAAATAACCCAAATAATAGAAGCCCTATTGTCAACCCGTTTGTGTTTGTGATGTCGTTTGCATTTTTTATTAATTACTTTTGCCTTCTCGTTTGTCTGTTTGCTTGTTTGTTTTGTGTTTGACTGTCGTCATTGAATGCTACTTCCCTGTCCGATTTTTATCTTTCCTTCGTCAAAACAAGAAAACAGGGGATTAATCCCCACTTTTGACTGATCTAAGACAAACATTTTGATTCACATATTAAAACAGTGTTTAGATTCTCGTGGCAATTTACATGTCTATGTCCAATTATTCCAATATTCATATTTTTTAAAAAGTAAAACGTGGGTTAAATCCTCACTTTTACATTCTCATGGACAAAAGCAAGTCCAATTACTTCAATATATACTGAAAGGAAACGGAAACGCATACTGGGTATTTCCGTTATATATTGTATGTTTAATCACAAGTTGCTTTATCGTTGTTGGGAACTAAAAAAATATATATATATATAAAAAAAAAGAATTAGTGTTATTCGTTGAAAACAAACATATTTTAAGTTTTCCAGAACAAATGTCCCATAGTACTGCATTTATAGATAAGGTATGAAACACTCGCTGGTCAACATTTGATACCTAACTGACTTCATCAATTATTTCACTGGCCAAATTCCGAGAATTATCCACAAATCTTGGCTGGTTGGAACCGCAGATGTATGTCGTTCTGGAAACCGAAAACCAAAAATCAAACCGTTTTTCTGTGACAAGTCAAAATGCTTCGAAAACGCGATTTCCAAGAAGGTCTACATCACTGTGGGACAAAATAAAGCACATATTCACCGTTATTGGTGGCGATTCCCCGAATGTGCCAGAGTCAATCAATTCAATCGGAGATGATTTCAACAACGGAACAAGTAATACACACAAATAAGTACCAAATCGCTGTAATTGACGAGAAATCGTCAGTTTAGAAGACTCACCCACTATAATTCCAGCAATTTCATTTTAAATGGCGTACTTGGATAGGTTTTATAAGCAGCGGTTTCATTCATCGGCATGCGAATGCCGGTGATCTACGTAAAACTCGTAAGAGAATGGAGTGGTTCCCAGCGTCCACGTCAACAGCTACAACAGCTATAGGTAACGTCAGAAACCAGCCATTGTTAATATAGCCCTTATTTTGAAAACAGATTGAAATTATTTTAGTTATTCTGTAGAAAACCATTATTTCCCGAGTTGTGCGTGAGAATTACAGCAGCAATGGGTGTTGTTACAAGGTAAATACGTTTTCAACATATGCTGCATGAATTTCACAAGCTTTTAGCATTCAAATAAAAAACAAAATCCCAACAAACCCTTTCAAAATTACACAAAATGGTAAGTTCAAGCTGGATAAATCCCATTCACTGATGTTTAATTTTGGTGATGAATTGACACTGAACCCTTTCAAAATTACAAAACTGGTAATCTGTATAAATCCCATACATCGATGTTGATTTCTTTCACAGACATGTTGTTACTATGTCTGTGTTTCTGTTTATGAACTGACAATGAATACAGACTACTGGACATGTTGGTATCACATTGGTATTAAGCAGGACAATTCCCATTCATCAACATTAATATTTATTTCACAAATTGGCGCGTCTGACAGACATGTTCAGTTGGAAGAAAAACAGTAGTGATAATTTCGTTAGTAAGGTTAAAACAAAAAAAGATTTATGATCACTTACCGGGAGGCATCTTCACTTGGCTAACTGACAGATTGACACTGAAGACTGGCTTCTGGATATGACATGTTTGTAGGCAGGTTAGTGGGACAATTCCCGTTCACCAAAGTTCATATTGTTGAAGATTTGACAAATAAGACCAACGGTTGAAGTTGACATGTTGGTATGTCAGTAATTTCACTCCAGTTCAACATTAACGACAGACTAATTACTGGAGATATCATGTAGTTATACGGGAAAGCGGGACAATTCCCATTCACCAATATGTTTGACGATTTGAAACTAACGACCGACTACTGACTGGAGATAACATGTTGCTATACGGGTAAGCGCGACAATTCTCATTCACCAATGATATTATTATATTATTATGTAAATTCTGAGCATATGAATTCAACTCCTTCCTGGGAATAACAGTCCCATTTCTTTTTGGACTTGAATCCTGCAAAATTTCTGTGAATCCATGTTGAACATGAACTCCACTGGAATCAAGTGATGCCCTCTTTACCAAGTTTGTGGCATCGGCCACACATTTCCTCATCAGCATCCACATGCACACTTGAATCTTCCAATCTTAAACGAGTATGAGAGTGGACCTTTGGAAGAGGCCGAACACGATAAATACGACATATTGCGGTCTCGGTTTGGTTGAGACTGTTCATGAACGGTAGTGAAATATGCTAAAGTAGACGGTATTTCTGAAGTAGACGGCATACTTAAAGATGGCTGACTTGAAAAAGAAGGTTGACATAAACTAGATGATAGAGCTGGAATAGACAGTGAACTTGAAGTAGATGGTTGTATTAAATTTGAAGTGGAAGGTTGACTATGTCCACCACCATATGCTTGCCATCTTCGGGATGGTTAAGATTGTGTACTGTTGATCTTTATGAATATTGATTTCTGCTCAACCCGGGACTAGAGGGCGTGAGCGGTAGCTAGCAAATTTCACTACCGCTCATGAACAGTCTAAATCAAACCGAGACTGCAATATTTCGTATGTGTCGCGCTCGGCCGTTTCCAAAGGTTCATTATTATACTTTTTTTTTTAATTGAAGTATTCACTTAAAATATATAGTTGAGATTCAACATTATATGGCAGATGTGTTGATGTACTAAATACCTCATAATGTGGCATACAATTTGCATGGATAATACTGTCTGACAACTTCTCAATTATATCTGATTTCTTTGTACTTGTTTTCACATGCACATTGTAAGCTTTTGATAACTTTAGTACTTCAGGCTTTGTCATCGACGAAAATATGTCCACTTTACTCAATAGTAATCCCCGCCTTAATGCATAAGGCATTTACTTCTTCTCTGTTTGGTCATTTTTTACTGTTTGATGGGAAACAGATTTTGCGGTTGTTTCTTTTTCGTTTTTCTTAACAAGTATTTGCTTCCTGTGTGCCATGGTCTTGGCAACAGAGAATGACTGTAACAAATCCTTTCGGAACTAATTGAACATTACAAAGAGGAATGTATTGATAATTTCTTCTTATACCTGCTCAGCGTAGTAAATAGCTGAAATAATGCTATTCAATGCGCGTGTAACCTCTGCTTCGGTTGACTTTAATTAAATCATTTTTGAATGCAAGGTTTATTGAATAACTTTCATTCATAGTCATTGCATTTGGCGCCTCCTCATCGCCATCTGGTGGATAACCTA
This sequence comes from Cyrtodaria siliqua, assembly GCA_037043455.1. Lineage (NCBI taxonomy): Eukaryota > Metazoa > Mollusca > Bivalvia > Adapedonta > Hiatellidae > Cyrtodaria > Cyrtodaria siliqua. The sequence continues at coordinate 48,586 of JAWPHD010009064.1, read as the reverse complement.
CATTTTCTCTCATAAATAGAGGCTTCAAGTCGTACATGCATGCTGATCTATGCTAGACGAACGTATTGGATACTGAAAACAACTATGATGCAAATAAACAGGTCGATAAACACTACGAAAATCTCATTAGGTATGCGATTTTGTTTTCAAGCCAGATTTTGCAAGGTGTCTTCTCATCAAGGGGAAACACGATGTGACGTCACACGCACCTTCGTTTGACAGTGTTATATTCGCACAAAGAGCCCAAATTAAACGAGATTTCCGGGGGAAGAGTTGTTTCAATATATTTAGAGTTGATTCAATATATTATTATGTATACTTGTATATAGCAACAACTATTTCAAAAGGGTTTTAATGATTCACGATGTCAGTGAATTATTATTAATGATAAGATGAAATAAAGAAACATGTTTAGACACCACTGGATTGTTATTCTGTGTGGAAGATAGTATCTATAGAAATCTTTTTATGGTTATATATTTAAGATTGGATTTGATCAAACTTTTATAGATTGTAGAGTTCAGGGTCTAGTTGTGCAAGAAGAACGATAACCGTGTCTCTACGTCATGACGTCTTGAAGTAGTAATAAAATCATGAGTGCGTTAGCACGAATGATTTAATTACTCGCATCCGAACGACTAACTGTATTTTATGCACCGATAAAATACAGGTTCGTATTTATTATTTCGATTCTAACACAACAATAACTGCATTGTTTACGCTATTGTTGGGGCACTATATTATCTCCGAGGTCAAGGTAATCAGGCTGCTATGTTTACAAGTTGTTCCATTGGGTGCCCTCGTATGCAAAGTTCAGCGTTTCAATACGCTAGTAGTCACATGATAAACAATTAAGTAATTACTTACGTCATGTAGCTTGCGCTGTATGACGTCAAACGTTCTCGGCTTGTTCAATGAATGAATGGTGTTTTACGGTACGTCGACACATAAATAGGTCATATTGTGCGCAAACATTGATGAAAAATGAAGAAATGAAGTATTAATTAAAAATTAATGTAAATATATAAAGATAAAACTATTAAAAAATAAGGGATGATGAGGTGTAATATAAACTATGTACGTAAATCAAGAAAAGCCCGTCAACGGGTATATAAACAAGTAAATATATATAAGAACACAATATCATGATTGATATAGCCTGATCTCTTTTAGGAAATCTAAAACAAGACTAAAATCTATAGTATCAAATAACTCTTTCATAGTATTAACATTGTAGTACCTTTGATGCATAGGATCAAAGTCTACCCTTTCCAATAAGATGTGTTTGACCGTTAACGGTGCAAAGCAGGGTATACATTCTGGTAATTGCTCAGCTTGTAATAAATATGAATGAGTATAACGTATATGCCCTATGCTGCACCGGGCTAGGAGAAATTCTTCTCGACAAAGTGGTCTACTAGATGAACGCCATTCTCCAAGTAACGGTTTAACTGAATGGAGTTTATTGTTAACTGACAAATCCCAAGCGGCTTGCCAAGAGTTACGAATAAATGTGTGTTAATACAACTTTTAAAATCAGCATAAGGTAATTTAGTACAAGATATATGTAAACCTAATGCTGCTTTAGCAGCACTATCTGCTCTATCATTACCACGTATTCCTACATGGCTTGGAAGCCAGCAGAAAATAATAACATTATCAACTATAAGAGAATTGTACTTTTCTAAAAGCTGAAGCACAACTGGGTTATCATGTTTCCCAGTGCTTGAAGAGATGAAAGGGAATCAGAAAATATTACAAAATGGTCATCATCAGATTCCTGAATATAATTTAAGGCAAGTTCAATTGCCTTAAGTTCAGCTGAAAAGATAGAGGCCTTATCAGGCAGGCGGCTCTTTATACTGTGTTTGCGAATAACAGCTGCTGCAGCTACCTTATCTCCATCTTTAGAATCATCTGTGTTTATATGTTGAAAGTTACTGTATTTCGATTTAATTTTATTAAATTTGCTTTGAAAGACAGTAGGGTCTGTACTGGATTTGTTACTATTACAAAGATCAAAAATAATTGTTGGTGTTTCCAAAGTCCACGGTGGAATTTGTGGTACTTTGTACTTGGCAATTAAATTTAGGTCGATTTCAGTGTCTCATAATTTTGGTTTAATACGAAGACCAAATGATCGAATGGCCTTCGGTTTTCGATCAAAAAGAGGTTCATAACTTGATTAAAAACATTATCGAAAGTTGGGTTTGAAGGGTTAGACTTAATTTAATGGCGTATTGTAGGGCTAATTTTTACCGTCTATGAGACAGTGATGGTTCACTAGCTTCAACATATAGACTTTCGGCTGGTGATGTACGAAAGGCACCTAAGGCGAGTCGTAATCTTTGATTATGTATAGGATCGAGCATCTGCAAGTACGACTTGCGAGTCGATCCATATACTATCGAGCCGTAGTCCAGCTTGCATCTGATAAGAGATCTGTAAAAAAGAGTATGATAATGGACCTTTGGAAACGGCCGAGCACGACACATACAAAATATTGCAGTCTCGGTTTGATTGAGACTGTTCATGAGCGGTAGTGAAATATGCTAGCTACCGCTCACGCCCTCTAGCCCCGGGTTGAGCAGAACTCAATATTCATAAAATCAACAGCACAAAATTTTAAACATCCCGAAGATGGCATGCATATGGCGGTGGACATGGAGGATACGTCTTCTCCATGTCGTACGGCGTATGGTCCCAGTATCTAATAAAATGAAATGCCCCGAAGAGCGAATCGCAAGAGGACTTTACGATCCGCTCCCCAGTTAGTGTTTGCAACAACTTTAAGTAAATTAAGAGCTTTAAGGCACTTGGCCTTCAAGTATTTAAGGTGTGGTATAAACATTAATTTACGGTCGAAAATAAGACCAAGGAATTTTGTTTCATCAACTACTGGTATTGGTGACCCATTTAGTGTTAGATGAGGGTCTTCATGATGTTTACGTAGTTGACAAACGTGCATACAATTAGTTTTAGATTTAGAAAATTTAAAACCATTTTCGTCCGACCAAGTCTGAAGTTTATTCAGACATTGTTGCAGTTGTCTCTCAATAGTGTTCATGTTTTTTGCACGATAACATATAACAAAGTCGTCAACATATAGAGAGCAATCCACACCAGGATTGATGCATTTAACTATACTGTTAATTGTTATATTAAAAAGGGTGACAGAGAGTATGCTGCCCTGCGGCACACCCATCTCCTGTTCATGAATATCAGAGAGGTTGAACCCATTCGGACACGAAACTGTCTATCATCTAATAATTTGTCTATAAAAATGGGTAATCGGCCTCTAAGACCAAGGCATGAAGATCATTCATAATACCATACTTCCATGCAGTATCATAAGCTTTCTCCATGTCAAAAAATACAGCGACTAGATGTTCTTTTTTTAAGAAAGCTTCCCTAATAAACTATACAAATCGAATGAGATTGTCTGTTGTGCCTCGTTGGCGCCGGAATCCACTTTGATACTTTGTTATCAGTTTGTTGGACATCAGGTACCAAACGAGTCTCTCATTAATCATTCTTTCCATGGTTTTACATATACAACTCGTTAAAGCGATTGGGCGATACTTTATTGGGTCCGTATGATCCTTTCCAGGTTTGGGGACTGGAATAACGATTGCTTCCCTCCAAGAATCGGGGAAGTTTCCCGTCACCCAAACCTTATTAAATATGTCAAGAAGGGTAGAGAGACAGGATTCAGGTAAATGTTTTAATAATTGGTAATGGATATCATCAGGACCAGGTGATGTATCATGAGCCTTTTTAACGGACTCTCGGAGTTCTTTGAGAGTGAATAGTTTATTGTATTTCTCCAAGTTTTTCGACTTGAAGTTCAGCTTCTTCTGTTTTTTTAGTTTCTTATTTTTCAGAAAATTTGGTTGACACTTTTCAGAAGAAGAATTTTTTGAATATGTTTCTGCCAACGTGTTTGTAATATCTTTGACAGATGTTATATCTCCATTATCTGTTTTAAGATGATTTACATAACTAGAATTACCTTTATTACCGCTTATTTTCCGGACCATGTCCCATGTCTTCTTAAGAGATGAGCGAGAATTCAGCCTAGAGACGTAATATCTCCAGGATTTCCTCTTGATATCCTTAATAGTACAACGGGCTTTCGCACGAAAAACTCTAATGTTAAATAAATTTGTTTGAGTTGGCCGCAAGTTATTTAATGCAGCTTTACGATCGCTGACTGCCTTTTTGCAGTCATCGTCGTACCATGGTTTATGTGGGCATTTAGGATTTGCCGAGGTTTTTGGAATAGTTTGATCAGCTATATCTTGTTCAAGATTCTTATTAATGTTGTATGTACTGATGCATATGATGGGTTTATATCGGGGATGCGAACGGTTTGGGGGCATGGCAAGTTTTTTGTAATTAACATTTCATTAAAATTACTGTTGAGTTTGTCTTCGTGACGTTTATTTACCAAGTGACGTCATGTAACGTGGCGCTTCCAACGGGTGAAATATTCGCGGGGAATTAATGGAACAGTTGTATTTTTTCGTAGAATAACATACAGCTGTCTCTCTTCTTTGTGTATGTGAAAGACTGCGGAGGTCGTGTTAGAATATAAAATCAATCAGTGTCAACGCTGACAGTTTTAACAACATGACGTCATCCAAAATGGCCAGATCACTGACCGTTGTGACGTCATGACGTCATATAAGTTGGAAAGCCCGTGTTTGACCAGGTTCTGATCAAAATATGTTGATTCATAACAAGTATCAAGCTCCAGATTATCTGAGTTTACTTATAGTCAGTTTCAATTATTTCTTCCACCTATACATTTGCATGTTTGTTTTTAATGTATGGGACAGACTTAGGGAATTTGAATCAAGTTATTTGTCCCTGCAGCAGAAGGCGCTTTCTAGGTTACGCCACTGAACTTGGACAAGTTCAAAACCAGTTGCATCAGACTAGACTCATCTTTTTTTTTTAAAAAAAATAAATTCCAGTAGGCCTTAGACTATTCAAGCAAGTAGAGTGATACAGGCAGGCCTCTTGTGAATCTTGTTCCCGGAAGACTACTTAATACACTAATACACGCCACTCTGTAAATTACATAATTTTATTCAAGATAGACATGGAGGTCATCTTGAGTGACAGCTTGGCCATACTACACAAATCTGTCTATCCATCAGCAAGTACATAAAATAATATTCTAGTCTAGAATTGAAATAGTTTAATGTCAGTTGATCACAATATTATATATTTGGAATGAATCGACCCTCTAAGATTTTTGTCGGTCGCCCAAGATCGCCAATTTGGCTATAAAACTATGTCAAATTTATGGAAATTTTAAATGTCCAGCAATCGTGCAAATATTCATACAGTCTTTAAGTTTCCTATAAAACATTGCATTCTCAGTACGTTCATTACTTTGATTAACGTTTCTAGTTGCCACAACAGAAATAAAATTCTCAAACAGATCGGTTGAATTCAGAAGTTATTTTAGGCAATGGTTGTGTATGTCTTCTCCGTGTATGTTAAGATTTTTGTCAATGAGCAGGTTTAACGAATGATCACAGGCAATAAAAAAAAAGTAAAATAAGTCATCGGAATGTTGAACTGATTTCTGTTTACATCGATCAACGAGTCCTGTAACCGCTGCTCCTAACTAAACTCCATTTTGTTTATTTCGCTCTTCGGGGCATATACTTTTATTAAATACTGGGACCATACGCCGCTGGAATGAAATGACGACATACATATAGCATGTCCACCGCCAAATGCATGCCATCTTCGGGATGGTTAACATTATGTACTAGTGATTTTATGAATATTGAGTTCTGTTCAACCCGGGGCTAGGGGCTTGAACGGTAGCAAACATATTTCACTACCGTTCATGAATAGTCTCAATCAAACCGCGACTGCAATGTTTCGTATTTCTCGTGTTCGGCCATTTCCAAATGTCCACTCTCATACTCTTTTGATTATTCGAGTACAATTTCAAAAAGCCATCTTCTTCTTGTAACGCGTTTAATATGTTGAGCCTTTCATCAGCATCTTTTAATGCAGTCTGTCCTGATGTAGATGTGGAGTTTATCTATTTTCTTTGTTGTCGTGCCCTTTATCGTTTATTCTCTTGTTGCTCTGGCTTCTGCCAAGTCATTGAATACCTTCATTGTGGCTTTCTAGGCTATTTTCTTTTGTATTATATTTACACGAGCATATTTGTGTTTTACTTATATTGCCTATGCTGCCTTGTTGGTTAGAGATTACATCATGGCGGGGATTTCTTTATTTACACTGTCCTGTTTTAATGGGATGACAGTAGGGTAAATGTGAGGTTTGGTGCACATTAAAACCGGTTTAAACTCCCCGTGGCCTACTTTGCCACTGACCGTTCAGTGCGTGTTTGTTTCTGTGTTTTGTGGTTGACTGTCCTCCTTGAATGCTACTTTCCTTTTCCGATATTTTTATATTTGTTTTTGATTACACATTTGATCGATGTTGGGTTTGATATTCATGCCTAACTTTGCTTATAAGTACCCACCCACATATCTTGTGTTGGGCTTTGGATTCCGTCAACATTTCGAGCTTGACACCAACTTTTCCAGTCACGCTTATTGTCTCCAGTATCTTTGTGAGTTCCTTGAACTGCTGCTTGCAAAACTTTTAGGTAGGTTTGAGATCACCAACTAATAAAGTTTTCACTACTTTATTGACTTCGTGTTGAATGAGTGTTATTGGTGGCGCAGTCTGGCATCCCCTCAACAAGAGCTGAAGATCGAAATGTTCCTTCAAATGGAACTCTTCAGCTTGTTTCATCTACAATTAAGTGAATATAATTATATGGTATATATTTTAATTCCTTGGCCTTTTTACCAGTTTTGTGGAAGGGGCCTTTTGGCCTACATTGGCGAAAGATCCATGAATGGGGAATAACATTCCAGAGATAACTTTAAAAAATAGGAAAACAGCATGATTTTAGATTGAAAGAAATTTAGTTGGGGAAGGGGCCTTATACAGGCCGCTGCAAAGAAGGGTAAAAAGGCCCCGAATTCATTGATTTGTTTAATTGCTATTGTGGAATGTAGCCGACATATAATATTTATCCTAACTGGACATAAAATATTGTGACTTTCTGGCAATTCCATTCTCCTATAAACGTAATGCTATCATTACAAGCAAATATTCACTTCTCGACAAAAACAAAAACAAAATTGCAATGATATACAACTATTGCTATCTATGATGTATATCTGGCCATATATAGTGGTCGTTTTTGTTTTTATTGTAGAAGCAGACCACCCCATTTTCTCATGAGTAGAACCAGTATTGTATAACTCCGCCATTCAGTAGAATTGATGGTTCTATTAATCTACGTAAGGCTACAACAAAACACTATGTCGCGCTGTATTATGGTACTTGAAATTGAATACAATTGTATAATATTGTAGGATCTATAAGAACAATCGATTTCCGACTTCAAACTATCAATGAATAAACCTGTACCATTTACCGAAACATATACATCATTATATGACCTGAACACATGGAGAGAGTTTTGATAAACAGTTTTGTAGTGTAACTTTGCCGTTATTTAAAAATCTGTGTTTGTGTTTACTACCATATACATATACTATGGTTTTCTCCAGTTCATGAACCCATTTCATATTATTAGAAATATTTGTTTTTATATCGGTTATTATGAAAATGAAATCCCTAAATGATAAAAATCTTAAACCCCAGTCTCATGTAGTTACTAAACCCCAGTATCATGTAGTTACTAAACCCCAGTCTCATGTAGTTACTAAACCCCAGTCTCATGTAGTTACTAAACCCCAGTCTCATGTAGTTACTAAACCCCAGTATCATGTAGTTACTAAACCCCCGTCTCATGTAGTTACTAAACCCCAGTCTCATGTAGTTACTAAACCCCAGTCTCATGTAGTTACTAAACCCCAGTCTCATGTAGTTACTACATAAAACTGAAGGCGTGTCTAGAATGGTAATGAATGTGATCTGTCAGGTCAAATCAGGGTCAGTTACCTAGAATGTAAACAAGCCTGTATGGTGTATGGGAAAATAGTGGACCATGCAATTTTGAGATGAACGCATACACACTGTATATTATTGTTCATCAATGATTCTCTGATCTAACTGCAGATAATCCCTGTGAGTTGATGGTGCAGTATGGTAGATATACATTCATTACATGAAAACACAGTTTTTATAATATTGTGTAATTTATAGTTGTATGTGTTCATAATGTTTGAGCATAAACTATATGGCAAGCTATTTTACTGTTTATTTAATGTTAGATATCTAAAGTAGATATCAGATATTTTATATATTAAAGCGGATATCTTATATACTTGTAGATGTATATTATTTAAGAAGACATCTTGTAAAGTATTTTAGATATCGTCATTAATAAATGAGATATCTGATTTAAATTTGTAATTCAGTTACCTTTTAAACCTTTTGATTCATACTGGTATTCAATAATGTTACATGTATCGCATTCTGCTGTTATATCAAGTGTACATGCAATTACACATATTGATATATTGGATTTCTTTTTTTAAAATAATGGCAAAATATGTACTAAAATACTACAAAATAATGTGAAGAAATGCAATTTTGGAACACATCAAATGTATCAATGTACACAATTGCATCTGTTGTAGACTTGGGAAGTCTGATAAATATTAAATCTTGTCATAAAGGAGCAATAAACACTAACTTCGCCCCTGCTGGAATTTACCTTCTTTGACCCCTTTGATTAGTTACAGGTCATTATATCTGAACTGGCAAAACTAGTGTGGCTTTTATTCCTAGGAGTGTTTGGGGGGGGGGGGGGGGGTGGGGGGTGGGGGGGGGGGTTATTGACTGCTTTTACCAATGTAATTCGTATCATGTGTAAAGTGCCTGTTCCCTTTTGGAACTAACTGTGTCAGTGTGAGTGGTCCAGATATCCCGCCAATTTGTATTACACTTGTGGATAGCTGTTATATGTGCATACAATGGCTTAGGAAACTGTGAAACGCTTTACATTGAAATTGACTGAATTGCAGTTCAATACAATCAAACATTTGTTTCAGCATTATGAATGGGATTTGAAGAATGTATAGTTGGACAAAATAAAATAAATGTGGAATTGATTGAGGAAAAGAAATATAAAAAGATCGGACAGGGAAAGTAGCTTTCAAGGAGAACAGTCAACCACAAAACACAGAAACAAACACGCAAACAGACAAACAAGAAGGCAAAAGCAATAATAAATGCAAACGACATCACAAACACAAAAGGGTTGACAATAGGGCTACCGCCTTCGAACGGTCAGTGGCAAAGTAGGCCACTGGGGGTTTAAACCGGTTCTAGGGTGCATCAAACCTCACACTTACCCTACTGTCATCCCATTAAAACAGGACAGTGTAAATAAAGAAATACCCGCCATGATCTAAGATAACATCCAGTCATCTAGGATAGATACTTTTAGTGGAAATAATAATAATGGAAATGACAACACTGATCAAAATCCTTATTGACAAAAAATAACAAAAATAATTTTATGGAGATATTTTCATGAAAAAATCAGTTTTACTTTTTACTTATTAAAAAAGATAGACTTGGACGTTATTTGAAAGAAAACCTAAAACTTACAGAAATAAATAGATACAAGAAGTGTGCAGAATTCTTCATAAACCCTGTAATTTACATCTGAGACTGGTGAGTACACTGTATGTGTATCTGATAAGAAGATAGTATGGCTGAATGCTGTGCCCTGACATGACCGTTTCTGTTTACATTTCCCAGTAGCTACTCTGTTTACATCACATGACCAGGGTCAAAGGTGAAATTTCAAATTTTCCTGTTGAAAATTTCGAAAATTTGGAATATAAAATATATAGTTATAGTGCTTTGAGGGCACCTTCAGAAAAAGCAAATAGTTTGATTAGTAGAGGATGAATTCATGCATCACTGAGAACATTCTTTTTAAAATATGATGTAGTATTTTCAGAAAAAAAAAATATATGTCCTGAGTGAAGACAGTCTGAGTTCTATTTGAATTTGAATTGATTGGCATTTTGTGGGCGGATCTTTCCCTTTTATACTGTAGCCTGCGGTTTAAATGAGTTTGATTTAAAGTGGCTGGAGGCAATTTGGAAGAGTAATGGGTGTCAATCCAAACACGAATAAAACCATAATAATGTGTTTCCGTTGCATATTCGTATTGTGGTAATGAAAAACACGTTTGAATATATATTATATTAATGATGCTATATAATCAGTAATTAAATATATATACGATATTCAACTAAATTATTAATAATGATTCGCAAAACAATATCAGCCCATTTTAAAAGTATTTTAAGGGCTTTCTACGGGACTGCAACACATTTTAAGGAACCAAAGTCCACGTTCAGTGGAAAACTAGTGCATTTTCATTTTCCCTGCCCTTAACCCCAGGTCATTTATAAAGAAGTCCGCTCTTCACTAACATATGATATATATATGTTGTACTTACAGGTTGATGTCAAGAGTAAATGAGGTCGGTAGATCAGATGTTAACCTATTGTCCACATCTTATGTTTTGGAGACAAAATACTGTGGTGATGAAGCTGTGTGTAGCAAGAGGCAATTTACAGACCACGTCTTAGCATTATTTCATGAGGTCCGCAGAAAGAAAGTGAGAATAGGAGATTCTTCTGTTCACAAATACAACGGGATATGTTTGAAAATACCAGGCCGTTTACCTCACTAATCTGATAATGTTCAGAGTATTGAACAACTACCCGAGTTACTTCAAGATCACTTTGAAGTTGTTATGATAAAGAAAGATGTGTTGTTTGTAAAACCGATCTATCAAACGGCAACAGTGTCCAACAAAATGTGACTTTTAAAAGCGACAATACATTTGCGGTGTTCATATTATTAGACTATACAGAATACTACCTGTCTACGTAATAAATTGTTATATGCAAAATGTATTATTAGTTAATTTTTATGTATATATCTATTAACTAAGTTGTAAAATCAATAATGCATTTGATATTTCTATAGTGAATAATAAAGAATATGATAATGGACCTTTGGAAACGGTCGAGTAGGACACATACGAAATATTACAGTCTCGGTTTGATTGAGACTGTTCATGAGTGGTAGTGAAATATGCTAGCTACCGCCCACGCCCTCTAGCCCCGGGTTGAGCAGAACTCAATATTCATAAAATCAATAGTACAAAAGTTTAACCATCCCGAAGATTGCATGCATACGGCGGTGGACATGGAGTGCACTACCTCCACATGTCGTACGGCGTATGGTCCCAGTATCTAATAAAATTAAATGCCCCGAAGAGCGAAATAAACATAATAGAATTAAGTTGGGAGCAGCGGTTATGAAGCATGCGTATCAAAAAGCAGACAACATATCCTATGAGTGATTAAACAATACCCAGAGCCTTATATCGGCCGGAGTAGTGGAATCACCGAATCAAAAATTAAGTAAGAAAACAAAAGAAATTGAAAATGTACCACCGATAACTAAATATAAGTATCAGGCTCAGCGATCTCCAAAGATCGAATGAATAACAGTACTGATTGCAAGCGCGGGGAGACGTTTTACTGCCGCCACACTGCACAAGCAACGCCACTGTGCTATAAAAAATAATATGATAATGGACCTTTGGAAACGGCCGAGCAGGACACATACGAAATATTTTAGTCTCGGTTTGATTGAGACAATTTATGAGCGGTAGTGAAATATGCTAGCTACCGCACACGCTCTCTAGCCCCGGGTTGAGCAGAACTCAATATTCATAAAATCAATAGTACAAAATTTTAACCATCCCGAAGATGACATGCATACGGCGGTGGACATGGAGTGCACTACCTCCCCATGTCGTACGGCGTATGGTCCCAGTATCTAATACAATTAAATGCCCCGAAGAGCGAAATAAACATAATGGAATTTAGTTGGGAGCAGCGGTTATGAAGCATGCGTATCAAAAAGCAGACAACATATCCTATGAGTGATTAAACAATACCCAGAGCCTTATATCGGCCGGAGTAGTTGAATCACCGAATCAAAAATTAAGTAAGAAAACAAAAGAAATTGAACATGTACCACCGATAAATAAATATAAGTATCGGGCTCAGCGATCTCCAAAGATCGAATGAATAACAGTACTGATTGCAAGCGCGGGGAGACGTTTTACTGCCGCCACACTGCACAAGCAGTCTCATTAGGCTAGGTATTCATTAGTTTACTTAATATTGCCTTTATTATACTGCATTGTTTTGTATATGTCATATTCTGTAACGATGTTATTTGTCACTTTAATAAAATAATAAAATAAAATAAAATAGTTCAAGAAAATTGCTTTTGTTTTTTTACATATAACTTGATTATATTGCATCCTTAATATAGTAAAAATTGGAGCATCATTACATTAATATATCACCTGAATACCTAGATCGAGTTTTGATAAATGATTTTGAAGTGTAATTTTGCCGTTATTTGGCGGGTTAGTTTCTATAAAGGGACACATTAATCTTGATATGTCTAAACTTTCAACATAAATATAGCATGTATTTTTGCAATAATTAATATTAATTATTGAACTAGTTCAATATTAATTATTTTTAAGTATAAAACTAACTGTTCACTATATAGCGCCAATAATATATGTAATATTTGAAAGACTAACAAATAAAAAATGAAAATTTAGAATTAATTATATGCAAGGAGTTTTAAAATGATACTGGATTAATAAATGAGATGCTAATTATAATGCTTGATAAAAACTTCAAGATTGCCGAGTTTTCCTTTAAAGTCAAACGATACTGGATTGTTAAATGCAGATGCACATTTTAATGCATGATATACCGTTACAGATTGCCATGTGTCCCTTTAATAAACCAGTGATATATTTCTAATATGACCTAACAAGAATTTGTGCTTATACATGTACCAGCTTTTATCGAACCATACTGTCCAAGTTATTGCACATGCTTATTCAACCTGATATAAATATAAACCATAGATATTGATATTATTGAAAAGCCCTGTAAGATGTAAAATGATTTTCTCTAAACATTATATCTATTTATTTCAGATGGATGCATGCTGAAGCAGATGTGATATAGCTGGTTGACCTTTATGGAGACTATAAAGGTTTCTGTAAATAGTAAGCAGACGAATCTCCCTACAATGTACTGGATACCCAAACTTCACAAAATTCCTTACAAAGCACGTTTTATCGCTAATTCTAGTTCATGTACCACGACAAATATATCAAAACTATTGACTTCCTGATTTTCCGCGATTAAAGAACATATTGTAAAATATTGCGGAAAGGACTTCGAGAACTCAGGAATCAATCTGTTTTGGTCTATCAAAAACTCTAGAGAAGTTCTTGACAAACTACAGTGTAAGCATTTTCATGCCTCTTCTCTAAACACCTACGACTTGTCTACACTGTATACTACATTTGCTAGAGAAGGTACAACTTTTGTAGCTTGTAATAATGTCAGGGCTTTATTTACTAACGCCCCCATTGATAAGTATAATTTGTGGACTTGTACTGATGTTTGCAGAGCCTTATCTTTTCTTCTGGATAACATCTTTATAAGATACGGTAAAACTATTTACCGCCAGGTTGTTGGTATTCCTATGGGTACTAACAGTGCGCCACTTGTTGCAGATTTGTTTTTGTACTGCTATGAAAGAGATTTTATGTTGAAACTGTCACCTGCTAGCCAGGGTGAAATTATTGATGCCTTTAATAATACTTCTCGGTATCTTGATGACATATTCAATATTGATAATCCGTGCTTTGCTCATATGGTTACTAACATTTATTCACCAGAGCTCACGTTGAATAAAGCCAACAGTTCGGATACAGTAGCAGCATTTCTCGATCTTCATCTCTCGATTTCAAATGAATGTATTCATACTAAAATCTATGATAAGAGAGATGATTTCAATTTTAACATCGTTAACTATCCACACCTGGATGGAGATATACCTCGTGCTACCTCATACGGGGTGTATATCTCCCAGCTCATTCGATTTGCTAGAGCGTGTAATGATGTTATAGACTTCAATGATCGAAATCAAGTTATTACAAGTAAACTTCTTCAGCAGGGTTTTCGTTATCACAAACTACGTAGATCTTTCTCTAAATTCTACCGCCGTAACGAGGGCATGCTGGAAAAATACAACACCAACCTTAAGACACTTCTGCGACTAGGCATATCATAACCCTCATTTTATGGAGATGTGGTCTATAAACTTCGAAAGTTAAAGGGGTCTCACGGGTTTCCTGACCGCTTTACAAATTTAATCAGGAAGTTCGTCAGAAAAGGATATAAACCTTAGGTTTACAGCGCACTGCATGTTTAGTGATTGACCCCTCTACAGTCAGTCAATACGCTTCACTTTTCACTTGTGCGATGACTGGACTACCTCTTCGGACTCTATGATTGTACATACTGAAACCACAACAAAGGGAGGTGGGTGCATGAGCTTTCGTCCCTCGGGGTTTCTGGTCGTACCCTAGATTGGTTTTCTCTTTAGCTGCAACTACTATGGTTGTTCAGTACGATTCTGGATACATCCTGAGATGTTTATTATTTTGTATGTGTTTCTTTAGTTAGTTTCTCTAGATGTGGATTTTATTGTTAGAGAATTCCTTTTGATGGGATGTAGTTTTGTTTACACTGTCTTGTCTATTTGGGCGTTGAAGGCAGGATAATAGCGAGAATTGTGCGCATATAAAATCGGTTCTAGCTAACCAGTTGGCCTTATTACCTACTGACCGTTCCAAGTCGGTAACCCTGTCTTCACCACCCTTTCTGTTGTTTTTTGTCTCTTTCATTGTATTTTCAAGTCCTTGTTTGCAGTACAGCGTGGACCTACGATGCCATTGCGTGGACGCTATATCTCATTTTTGAAGATGTTGGTGAAGAAAGAAATATGTGTAGTGTGTTCAGAAAAGGCAAAAAAGAGGAAGTGCTTGGGACACATGCTCTACAGTTCATGTTTTTGGGGATAAGTGGATTCAGATTCACATTTGCACATTTTATTTCGACAAATGTGCAAGCATACATTGTTCTGGGAAGCTGCTTGATGCTTGACAGTGTTTGGGTTCACCACCTGCTAAGTCAGTTTAGATGGTGCACAGATAAACCGTACCTTCATGCACATTGGGAAAAGTATTCATCAATGACAACTCGAAACCCATCACCCTTTGAAAGAAGTGTTATGAAAAAAGTCCGAAACAATATTTTGAAAAGGCATCACAAAGGGTTGCACAATATATCTAGAACTACCAGACGGGAATATAATTCAGTGGCAAATGTGGATAGATGCCTTTAAGTGGGATCAGTGTTATGCACTTCAACTTTACAGAAAGCTTACAAGTGAACATATCTACCCCAGAAAACATTTAGCAGAAGAGGCTGTAGATAATGAAATGCTCCATTTAAGAGTCAGTGTCAGTTTTCCTTGTCAAATGGCAACGTTCTCAATGATGCGAAGGAGCTTTTAAAGACAATCTCGCGCATGATTGAAATTTTCGCTGACCGTGCCCAATTGTATCAGCAGAAGACAGACGCCTTGAAGATCTCTTCAATATATATACATGGTTTACTGTTTGGGAAGATAGGGTACAAAGTGAAACCAATAAAACAGCTTCTACATTGTTGATGTTAAGTCAAGTGGAGGGCATTTAGTAATGTTTGGTTGGTTTTACAGAGTTCTGTAAAATGCTTCTCGCCAAGAAGAGCATTTATATTATTCCAGCTATGATGAACTCTGACATTGTAGAAAATCACGTTTGTCAACTAAGGTGAACAAACAATGGAGCAAACACTAATCTGAATGCTTTGTAATATAGGCAGAACTTAAATTATTCTGCGACACAATGTAATACCTTAGAAAGCACATGCAGGGAAATCTAACACCAAGTCTCCAACTATATCATATTCATCTATAAAATGAAAGACTGTCACGCGTCCTTTACTGCATTCTATGAACAATGACAGTTTTACAAAACTTAAAAGATATAGCCATGTGGACTACTGTGTTCAATTAACTTTCTTATATATCTACATTCTTCTTATATACCTTTTAAGTTTAGGTGTCACTACAGATTTAGGTTCCTTGCTTTGGACTAGGATAATTGTTCCGCCTACTCTTATATGAACATGTTACCTTCAGCAGTCGGTATTAAGTGTCAACTCGTGAAATACCATGAACATCGGTGAATGGGAATTGTCCCACTTACCCGTATACCAACATAGAAATGAAAACTCCGTATATCTTGAGAAAAAACAACCTGTCAGCTACTCTGCAACAAATCAGGTCATGTTTTAGTGGCAGTGAACTTTCCGTCAGGTACATTTGAATGTCTTCTGGCTGTGACATGCACACATCTGGGTACAAATTTATGACTCGTAATCCCGACACACTTCGCACTCTTCCACTGGCTACACCAAGTTGTCCCGGTTTAAACATCTGCTGGCAATCCACTTCAACTCTGCAATACAAGAGGTAACTAATTTGTACCTGCACATTGTTACTATAACTGTAATAAGAAACAGCCCACGAATTA
This sequence comes from Cyrtodaria siliqua, assembly GCA_037043455.1. Classification (NCBI taxonomy): domain Eukaryota; kingdom Metazoa; phylum Mollusca; class Bivalvia; order Adapedonta; family Hiatellidae; genus Cyrtodaria; species Cyrtodaria siliqua. Next base: position 31,995 of record JAWPHD010009064.1, on the reverse strand, counting down.
TTTACATTTAATTGAGACTAACGGCAGAAACACACATACCAACACAACATGTATAAGACGCCCTGTATAATTACAATTAATATTCCGAGAGCAGTTGCCTTGCAAACATGTCGTAGAAGGTTTGACAATTCATCATCTTGATAGAGTAAATATCCCAGGAATATTTCTAGCCCTGTTGTAGTCATAAATTGTGGTAGCACTAAAATGTTATTCAAGATGGCGTCCAAGATGACCGCCAAAATGTTATATACAGTTATAATAATTGTTTTGTTGTATAGCATTCGTACCAATAAAGATATTCTTCTATCAATATACGGTTAAGTATATCATAGATAGACAATTTATCGGACGCAACATTTAGTAATAAATGGCAAATTTCAGGGTCACAGTCAATGGTCAATGTAAAATTTGAGCTCTTTCAGTGCCTTCGTGTCTACTTGGTTTATTTTAAAACATACAAACAGATATATGTAGAAGGTTTGACACTTGATCATGTTAGAGTAACATCCCAGGAATATTTCTAGCCCTGTTGTAGTCATAAACTGTGGTAGCACTAAAAGGTCCAAGATGGCCGCCAAAGTGTGATACAGTCATGAAAATTTGTTTTGTTGCATAATAGTTGTACCATTAAAGATATTATTACATACATTTAAAAGTAAGTGTATTATGTAGATAATTTATCGCACGCAAGATTTGGTAATATATGGCAAAGTTCAAGGTAACAGTCAAGTGTCAAAAGTAAAAAATTATATTTTTTGGTGTCTGTGTTTTCATGGTTTATTTTAAAGCACACAAACAGAGATCTGTAGAAGTTGGGACAGTTTATCATGTTAAAGTAATATTCCAGAAATAGTCATATACTGAGGTAGTACTAAACAGTTATTTAAGATGGCGTCCATGATGGACACTAAAATGCGATATACAGTTAGTAATATACCACATACCTGTCCTATGCTAGAACGCAAGTTCACACTGTGAATTTTGTAAAGAAGCTGCTAAATATTGTATAGGGCTTGACGAATATTTGTATATATCATAACATGTATTCCATAATACATGTTTATGTCCTAGTCTCAATTTTGAAACACAGTCAGAGGTCAATTATATGGATATATTATAATATTATAAACATTTCTGCTGTTTAATATATACACATATAAGCACGACCCTTAAAGCTATATGTACCTTTACAATGCGATGACAAATACAACCAAGTTCGGTAATATGAAGGAAAGGCTGAAGTGAATTGCTGAGTTAACGAGACATTTGTCGATGATGACTGCAACGCACGTTTCCATAGTAGTGTTATTTAGCACCTTTGATATGATGTTTAAGGCTGTTTTAGTAGGTAATATAGTTCAATTTAGTTTGATTCCTTTAACAAAACTGCCAGTATCTTATATCGTCTGCAAGATCCCTAACATTTTTGGAGACATATAATGCGCATACAAAGTTGTGGACATTGAATTTTCCAAATATAATACCTCATCTTCTTCTAGTGTACTGAAGTACTACTATTTCAGATATCTTCGGGATAGTTAAAATGTTGTGCTGTTGATTTAATGAATATTGAGTTCTGCTCAACCCGGGGCTAGAGGGCGTGAGCGGTAACTAGCATATTTCACTACCACTCATGAACAGTCTCAATCAAACCGAGACTGCAATATTTCATATGTGTCGTGCTCGGCCGTTTCCAAAGGTCCATTATCATACTCTTTTTTTACAGTGCTTTAACGTATGTAGAGTGTATATTTCTTGCCTTTTCCAAGTGCATTAATGCTATCACAACCTGTTATTGCGTGAACACCTGAACGTGCATGAAATTCAATGGAGTTTTACATCAAGATATCGTATGAGGTTATATTTGAGCAGCAATCTAGGAGAGAAATGAGACGAAGGATAAAGAATGCATCCGCCAGGTCGTATACCAAGAAATATAGAAAGATCAGACAGAGAAAGTAGCATTCAAGAAGGACAGTCAACCTCAAAACACAGAAACAAACACGCAAACAGACAAACAAGAAGGCACAAACACAAAAGGGTTGACAATAAGGCGGAGCTGAGGTCTTTAGCTCTAGAGCTGAAGGCCTATATCCGCTGAACTATCTATGCCAATCATAGTTTTTTCTGGGATAGGTATATATTGCAGTTTGTTTTTTCCTGTTCGGAATCATAGTTCATCACCAGTTAGATAGTTAAATGCGTATTCACCTGTTGCAGCAACGTCGGTATGAGGTGAATGTATAACTTCTCTATTATGGTCATGGGAGCCATGTTGATCATCAAAATTATGAGTGTTCGGTTGTATTTGTGCTTGACAAATGCGTACAGTGATCATGTCATCCCTGAATTCACCAGCAATAATGACAACTTCACCATGTCGCAATATATCAGAGGCATCATGACACCGTCTTTCACCTAGGAATGATGTTAATATAAATATAAAAATAAGAAATCGAACAGTAAAAGCAGTATTCAAGGACGACAGTCGGCTTTATTGGCATAGTTATTTATGTACATGTGCCACTGCGGAATAGGTGTTATCAGTTGTAGTTATATCTTCCAATGCATTTGACGAACATTTGTCCTCTTTCGGCTTTAATCGACACAACTCTATCATATGTGTCGAAAACTGTATCAGTTATATCGCAACTATCTTGTTTAAGGAACAAGGTAAATATTCTCTAGTATTTATTTGCTGTCTAAATGAGCACCATCAGTAATTCTGTCAAACAGGCCAACTTAACAACATGATTTTTTGAAAGATGGTGCAACGTCGAGCCAGAAATATTGCATCGTGGTCAAGTTCTCATTCACGCTGTCGAATTTCAGGTATAGCACGCAAATAATTTGTCAAGCGCAAATACAACCACTGGAGGATCTCAGGTCTCCCCACAAAGAGGCAGATACATGCATGCTATTTAATGTTCATCTTGCCTCTGAAAACTGTTAAGGGTAGTAATAAATTCACCTGATACCGATGTTGCCGAACTAAATGTATACACATGAAACGTTTAATTAACTATGGTTCCGAACAGAAACGAAACACAATTGGAACATATATAGGAGGGATATACAGTCGCTATGCTCTATACATCCCGGTTTCCAAGCAATAACAGACGGTGATAGTAACAGTGCATTATATGGAAATGGCAAGGTAAAATATAAAAATCAGTTAGATATGTCCGAAACCGATCAGCAGTATTTGATCGAACTAGGAGAAGATGCTGTATTATCACCGAAAAGTACAATCGCCTGTGAAAAGTTGTTTGCGCTTTATATGTCTCAAGGGACGTTGGGGGATATTGCAGACGTTATTACATACTGGTTGTTTGGCATATGAATACAAATATATTACCTAAAAACCTTACTTATCATATCAAACGGGCTAATTGTCTGGAAAAGTTTATCACAGGCAGTACACAATTTTCCATATCCAAACGGATACGTTTGGAAGATAAAAGACAGTGATTTGAAAGCTCTTTCCACTACTCCGGCCGATAAAAGGCTCTGGGTATTGTTTAACCACTTATAGGATATGTTGTCTGCTTTTTAATTTAGCCTTTTGGCTGTTACTTGTGATACGCAGGCTTCATAACCGCTGCTCCCAACTAAATTCCGTTTTGTTTTTTTCGCTCTTCGGGGCATTTAATTTTATTAGATACTGGGACCATACGCAATACGACATGGGGAAGCAAAGAACTCCATGTCCACCGCCGTATGCATCCATCTTCGGGAGGGTTAAAAGTGTGTACTATTGATTTTATGAATATTGAGTTCTGCTCAAACAGGGGCTAGAGGCGTGTTCGGTAGCTAGCATATTTCACTACCGCTCATGAACAGTCTCAATCAAACCGAGACTGCAATATTTCGTATGTGTCGTGCTCGGCAGTTTCCAAAGGTCCATTATCATACTCGTTTTTTTTAGATGTCAAAAAAGTCGATTCACAATAAACACTGATAAAGGTACTGACAAGTTGATGACGTCATGAATCAGCATGTATAGCCACTGTTTGCCAGTGCCCAGCAAACTTTATCAATGCCAGACAAACGATACAGTCTTTACAAACGCTTTTGCATAGCAGGTCAAATGTAAATGTGAAAATGTTAAAGGATCAGTTTTTGATGAAGATGTCTAAGAAGTGGAATCAGATTAAGACATTTAAAAGTACATCTATATAAAAGTTGAACAGAAATGTATGTGATATATATTGCTGTGACTGAAGGTATGAACTAGAAGTACAATCATTTTGGTCAGCAGTAATAGAACACAAATGTTTTATTATTGATGTATAGTATTTCTTTTAGATGTCTCTGTTCTAAAGTAACACGTATTTCACTATTAGCTTTACAAGATGATTTAATTAAAGATTACTTGAAGACATGTATGATATGTTTGTAACTGTTATTATTACAATTGAATCTACTACTCCGTTACATATCTAGGATTTTTAATTGATAGTATGTTATCTTGGGCGGGGGTGGGGGGGGGGGGGGGGGGGGGGTTGTAAATAGTGCTCGGGTCTAAATAAAACTTTGAGGAAAAGGCTTCAAGTGATGTATTTAATCAACACAGTATGTTAAATATTGAAAATAGAGTCAAATAGCTACGCTTAAACCATATGGACAAGATGTTTTATAAATATTGAAAATAGAGTCAAATAGCTACGCTTAAACATGTGCATACGATTTTCCTTATAAAATCCTACCATTTTGAAGGATATATTTTATTCCTATTCAAAATGTTTATTGTTATAATACAAGACAAAAGTCATCTGAACCTTTTGAACCGCGATGCTTAGGACCTGCTAAGTCTACTTTTTATTACAATGCTATACAGGACTGGAATTCTATACCTGATGAAATTAAGAAAATAGAAAATATTAATAAGTTCAAGTACTCTGTCAAATCACACTTGCGTAGTCAATTCACCAACAATGCTCCGTTTGTACTTATTAGCATTATTTTAAGTACTTGCGTGTGTCTCCTTAAACCTCTATAATAGTGGTGGCAGATATGGATGGTAGGAACGTCCCAGTCTCCGTTGATGGCAATACTAAGAGTATTAAATGGTACTGTTATTTAGCATATTATATGTTTGCTACTTTCTATTATAAAATGAAAATCACGACAATTATATTCTTAATGACAATTATGTCTATCATTGTAAACCAGAACTGTGATGTGTGTAACACTGTGATATTAATATTAAAATATGTTCAATATTTGTACGTGCTCTAAACTGTGATATTAATTTGCTAGTCTTTCAACCAGAACAAATTATTTGATAATTTACAATGAATTTAATGGAATATTCTTTTATATAATGCGGAATTAAGTGTATGTTACCACATTCTTAAAATTCTGCATACTATCGCCAACGTCTTAAACACCCACAAAAGGACCCCATTGGAAATAAGCTTTCGAGATGTATGGGCTATCCTTGGGTAAAAAGGTCCCTTTGAATGTAAATTATTTGATTATTTATTAATCATTTCTTTTCTTTATACAACATGTACAATGGAGTAAATGAATTTTTTATACTATTTTCAAAATCAGTGATAACCCATTTTAAAAATTAATTTGAAACTGGAAAGTGCATGGCAATATCTACTGTGATATAGTAATAATAAAACTGTTATTGATAATGTGATAACTGATAGAATTTCTGTGATAATTGATAATAGTCAGATAGTCAAATATAAAAAGATCGGACAGGGAAAGTAGCATTCAAGGAGGACAGTCAACCACAAAACACAGAAACAAACATGCAAATAGACAAACAAGAAGTCAAAAGTAATAAACAATGCGAATGACATCACAAACTTTAATAAGTTTATCTGCAATTTATTTTCTCGTCTTACCAATTGTTTGTTATATAACTTGTATATATATATTTTACCTGAATAAAATTGACTTGCAAGGACTATCACAACCTGACTTCTATGGTGACGTGATTTATAAACTTCGTAAGATTCTTGGTCATGATCATTTTCATACTATCTTTGTTAAACTTGTTAAAAAGTTTATCAAACTTGGTTATGACACTATCATTTTGCAACTTACTGCATGCTTGGGGATGGACCCTTTTACAGTTCGCCACTATGCTTTCCTCTTTAATTGTACGATGACCGGACAAGCTGTGGACCCTATGATGACGCCTACCTAAAGCCCATTGGGACGGTGGCGTTTTATCTTTCTTGTCGTGCCATAAATGGTTTATTCTCTTGTTGCTCTGGCTTCTGCCAAGTCACTGAGTACCTTCATTGTGGCTTTCTAGGCTATTGTTTTTTGTAGTATATTGCCTATTGATGCTGCCTTGTTGGTTAGAGATTAGATCATGGCGGGGATTTCTTTATTTACACTGTCCTGTTTTAATGGGATGACAGTAGGGTAAGTGTGAGGTTTGGTGCACCCTAGAACCGGTTTAAACCCCCAGTGGCCTACTTTGCCACTGACCGTTCCAAGGCGGTAGCCCTATTGTCAACACTTTTGTGTTTGTGATGTCGTTTGCATTTATTATTGTTTTTGCCTTCTTGTTTGTCTGTTTGCGTGTTTGTTTCTGTGTTTTGTGGTTGACTGTCCTTCTTGAATGCTACTTTCCCTGTCCGATCGTTTTATATTTCTTTGAATTGAAAGATTTCCAACATCCAACTGAACGTAAAAACACACAAAAAAAGCAGCAATATAATAAAAATAGCGGATTTTAAGTGAGATTTAAGACGTAATTCATACATGTAAGATTTTGTATACAACGTTGATAATGAGTTTAAGAGCGTACCTGAGTATGCCTTACAATTCCTATTTAACTTTGACCAGGGCACGTTTTCGAATTTTGACCCTTGACTGTGACCGCGAACTTTGCCATATATTATTACATGTTGTATTGGATGAGTTATCCAAATACTTAGCCGTTTTTAATTATATCTTTATTGGTACACATGTTTTGCAACAAAGCAAGTATAATGACTGTATATTACATTTTGGCGGCCATCTTAGACGCAATCCTTAATAACGTTTAAGTGCTACCACAATGCATGACTGCAACAGGCCTAGAAATATTTCTGGGATGTTAGTCTAACATGATCAACTGTCAAACTTTCTATAGTTCTCTGTTTGCATGTTTAAAACATACCAAGAGAAAATAAAGACACTAAAAAAGCTCAAATTTGACCCTTGACCCTTGACTGTGACATTGACCTTTACAATTTATTATAGAGGGTTTTGAGTATTTTGCTTTACACAGAAAAAAACTTAGTTCAGCGAAACGTGACTCTGGCGGTGTTATTGTATATGTACGAAGTAAATTTGTAAACTCAGATACACTATATAAAACTGAGGATGACAATATAATATGGCTAAGATTAAAGGGCAATATGTTTGGTTTAGCTGATGATTTATTTTTATGTTTATGTTACAACATACCACAAGGTTCATGTCGGGAAGCTTTAAATGATTCGAGTTCATGCTTTGATGATATTTATAATACCGTTATTCAAATTGAAAATGAAACGTTAAATAAATGCAATTTGGTAGTCTGTGCTGATTTCAATGCGAGATGCTCAACATTATTGGATTATGTTGAAGATGATAATATAAACAATATGGATGTACTACCCGACGATTACATTACTGATATTCCATTATCAACGCGAGCGTGTGAAGATACATGTACTTATCAAAATGGTCGATTGTTAATTGATTTATGTAAGCAGTCCGGTTTACGAATTGTAAATGGTCGAACGGGGGTGGATGCGAATGTTGGAAAGTGCAGTTTTGTCAGTAACCGTGGGAAAAGCCTAGTAGATTATGTATTGGTAAAACAAGACTTTATCCATTTTATAACACAATTTGAAGTTTTGGATCCAAATCCGTTAACTGATCATTGCTTGATAAGCTTTGCAATTAATACAGGGTCAAACAGAAATGATGGTGTAAACAAGGATGAAGTGTATACGAGAATTAATTATACATATAAGTGGAATCAAGAATATTCAAATCAGTATCAGAGTATTCTCGAATCGGATAATTTCGCCGAAAATATATACACACTTTCAGGCGATATTGTTAATAATAAGACCAGAGATGGCATAAGTCAAAACTTGCGATCTTTTCAAAACCTTATGGAAAATGAGTGTTTACCACTGTTCAAGAAAAATATTAAACATAATGACGACAATGTTGAGGGAACCTATAGCGATAGTTTTAATACGCCATGGTATTCAGACTTATGCGAAGAGAAGCGAAAATATTTTTACTTTTGTCTTAACAAATATAGAATATGTAAAACGGATATTAATAGAGTCAATATGGTCACAGCGCGTTCGGAATATAAAACTACGCTACGTCGAGCTCGAAATGAGTACGCGCATGCGCAAACGCAAACACTCGAAAGCTCCCGATTTAAAAATGCTAAACTATACTGGCGCATGCTTAAAGAAACGTGTTCTAATTTGAAGTCTAAATCATTATCGTCAACAGATTTTTCAATCTATTTTAAGGCAATAAATAATCCAGATAGTAATTTTTATCAACCTGACGAGGACATTTTAGAATTTAACGATAAATATCTAAATGGGGAATTGCAAATTATGTTCGACGAATTGAATGTTGAAATAACACGTGATCAGGTAAATACAGCTATAAAACAACTTAAAAACGGAAAAAGCGGAGGGCCAGATTTTTATATAAATGAACTGTTCAAATATGGTAATGATAACTTAAGTACGTATTTACACAAGCTGTTTAATGTAATTTTGGATGTTGGTTATTTTCCAGAGTGTTGGTCCGATGGACATATTATACCTTTACATAAAACAGGTAGCCTCGATAACGTTGAAAACTATCGAGGAATTACTTTACTCAGTGCACTGGGTAAATTATTTACACGAATTTTAAACAAAAGATTGTCCACGTGGGCCGAAACATATCATGTTTATGTTGAGGCTCAAGCAGGTTTCCGCAGTAAAATGGGTACTGTTGACAATTGTTTTGTTTTGCATAGTCTCATCAATCACTTTATAAAAGAAGGGAAAAAATTGTATTGTTCTTTTATAGATTTTACTAAGGCATTTGACTACGTTGTTAGAGAAAATATATGGTATAAACTCATCAAAATTGGTGTTAGAGGAAAGATTATGGACATTATCAAATCAATGTATGCAAATGTTAAGTCAAAAGTTAAACATGATAATTGTTTGAGTGATGAATTTACCTGTCATATGGGAGTGCGACAAGGCGAATGTCTATCTCCTTTTTTGTTTTGTATATATATAAATGATCTAGAGGAAGAATTAGTTTCAAAAGGCATAGAAGGGTTGAATTTAGAAATGATCAAAATATGCTTGTTAATGTATGCTGACGATCTAATTATTTTTGCTAAATCTGCAGAGGGCTTGCAAAGCGGTTTAAATATTCTTCATGATTATTGTATCAGATGGAAACTAAAGGTAAATGTAGCGAAAACAAAAGTACTGGTATTTCGAAATGGTGGTATTTTGCCCCGAAATTTGATTTTTTACTATAATGACGAGGTGCTTGAGATTGTTAGTCGTTTTGTCTATTTAGGAATATCTTTTACTACTGGAGGTTCATTTGCAGATGCACAGCAAACATTGTCCGGTCAAGCACAGAAAGCTATTTTCAAACTAAATAAATATCTATATAAGTTTAAAGATATATCAGTAAAACATTATTTGGATTTGTTTGATAAGTTGATCTCCCCTATTCTGAATTATGGCTGTGAAGTATGGGGATTTTGTAAAGCAGACAATATAGAGAAAGTTCATATACAGTTTTGCAAGAGATTACTTAATGTTAAACAGAGTACTCAGACAGATTTAATCTATGGTGAATTGGGGCGTCTTCCTCTTCAAAACAATAGATTGCTTCGTGTTATGAAATTTTGGTTTAAAATAATATATAGCCAAAATACAAAGTATATTAAATGTGCGTATAACCAGTAATTAAGAGACATCGAGACACACCCTAATGCAAAAAACTGGGTATCTCTTGTTCGAACGTTATTATCAAACTTAGGATTCTTTGACGTCTGGGTAAATCAAGGTGTTGGAAATGTAAATGCTTTTTTATCACTTTTTAAACAAAGACTGCACGATCATTTTATTCAAAACTGGAATTCAAGATTATCAGAGTCTCCTAAAGCAAGATTTTATATTTTATTTGCAAAGTTTGGTTTTCAGTCCTACTTAAGTACAATTACAATAAAAAAGTTTAGAGTTGCACTGTCGAAATTAAGACTCTCTTCCCATAGGCTAGAGATAGAAGCAGGGAGGTTTAAAAAACCGAGAAAAACGCCTTTGCAAGAAAGAAAGTGCCAACATTGCAATATTCTTGAAGATGAATTCCATTTTTTGTTTGAATGCCCTCTTTACTATAGCCTTAGAAAACAATAGTTAAAGAAATATTTTTGGAAACGCCCAAACATGTTGAAGTTAATAGATCTCATGACGTCAAACAGTACGAAGGTACATCGATGTTTAGGACAATATATTTATAAGTCGTTCAGATTAAGAAATGAGATCTATGCAACTAATAGTTAAGAATCACACCGAATTATTTATTTTTCAAAAATCGTGAGTGAGTGAGTGAGTGAGTGGGTAAGTGAGTAAGGGTGGTAGGGAGTGAGGGAGTGAGGGACAAGCTGTTTACTGATCGCTTGAATACATCAGTATTTGGAAAGGGAACACAGTGTCTATATAATCGCGTGTATGATATGTAAAAGTAGTGTATTATTTATCAATTGATAATACAAATTATACTGGTTTGTGAAAATATTTAAATTATGTTTATACAATCGCTTGCTTGCCATATTTAAATTGTTTTGTAACTCATAGACATGTTTTGTCTTTTGGATGAATAAAGTTATCTATCATATATAAAATGTTGGTGAGAAAAATTGTATATATAAGATACACAAACCTGTGAATTTATATAATAATATCTTTATAGGTAAACATGTTATACAACAAAGCAATTATCATGACTATATTCCATATTGGCGGCCCTCTTGGACGCCATCTTCAATAACTGTTTAGTGATACCATAATTCCTGATTAAACAGGGTTAGAAATATTCCTTGTATGTTACTCTAACATGATCAAGTATCAAACGAAGACAGATCGTTGTTTGTATGCATTAAAATATTACGCTTGACCCTTGAAGGACCTTGAACTTTGCCATGTATTACTAAATTGTGTGCGAGATAAATTGTCTAAGATATACATATTTGTAAGTGTATATAATAATACCTTTATTGGTACTGATTGTATTCAACAAAACAATTATTATGACTGTATTCACATTTTGGCGGCCATCTGGACGCCATCTTGAATAACGTTTTAGTGCTACCACCATTCATGACTACAACAGGTCTCAGAAAATGCCCAAGGCATCCAACTAATTGAATATTATGTCAAACCATCTACGGATGGGGTAGGCTACGTTTTTCATTGTCTAGGCCTATTTTCAGAAACTGCTCTCGGACTGTAAAAGAGTATTATGGAGCAGGTTATTTAAATGCATCTATTTAAAGATGTGCACAGACGCATATTCAACGCAAATATTAACCTATCCAGGGTCATTCCTTGAGATTTATGAACGGTCAATGCATACGCCAACTTCAGAGGTACTTGGTTTCTGTTTGCCTTGAAAGCTGAAAACTGAATGTATAAATACTGTTATAATATATTGCTATTACAACAAAATCATGCTATTAGTAAGGGCATATCATTGTTATTTTCTGGTGAAATAATGGATTAAAATGTGTATAATGCAATAATGAAATGTTACAGAGTACTTTATCATCCTCATAGTATACTATGGCCAACTCAAAATATACACAATTAATAAAAAGATGTTCTATAAACAATTTTGTAGTTTCAAAATGTGATGAGTTTTAAGATTCAATTTTCTACATATTTTGATAAACATTCAATGCATTTGCCTGTTTACCACTTGGTATGGAATATGATATCGTATCATCAAAATAACATTACATAGCGATTATTCAACCGCTGGAGTCGATTATAGACATCTCCTTTACGAGATGGTAGACGTGCAGTTATTTTCACGAATGAGTGAATGCGAGTGTTTGAAAAAAAAAATCCGACTATTGAGTGAAGAATTTCCCTATAGTCAAACCCATCAGGTACATTATCTACATTTTAAATCATTTTTTGAGTGAATATTTGACTTTGTTGAAGGTTATCGATTGATAACGTCCATGTCAGCAATGTTGCTGTTCAGATCTATTTACTCACATCTTGACTCAATGTAAGTCGTTTTTGTGTTTGGAGTTATTAATATTTAGCAATTATGAATTTTCTTTCACTAAGAAATCCTGATCTTTCACCCATAGAAATGTAATTGATTGATTTATTTAACTGCATTAAATAAAAAGGTACAGCGTCATGTATAGATGTTAACAACATATATTATTTTCTGTATATTATAATTATTTGTAAGTGATAATCTATATTTCATTCATAAACATGTGCAAAAACATGGAAATACCTGAAAAGGACACCCGTACAATCTCGGCTTTGTTCCAACTAAAGCGAAATGAACAAGCGGGCCATCTTCTTCAAATTCGGCAATTTTCCCTTGAAGCCCATTCACTGATGTCCTACTTATGTTGCGAATTAACACTACTGGACAGTTGAGTTTCAACCAACGTTTCGGTTCCGCAGTGATAGCATTTAAATACCGTCCGAATCTATAGCTATATTCAGCTAAGTCCCCAGTTTGTTGTAGTACCATGGCACTGTTGAATGTGTTCACCAAGTGATTTGTTGCAAACAGTTTAATGCTGTGGTTCTACTGGCCTTTCAAGAGATTTCTTGTAGTTGATCGTGCTTTCATCGACATTCTTACCACACGAAATGATTTGAATAACACGAATAAACTGTTCATCTGTCTGTCGAAAAACTTCAGAGAGATCTTACCGATGTAGTCGCTTAACGATTTTACTTACAAAGCAGAATTGACCATCATCATTATAGTTTACATTCAGTACAGGTGGCAGTTGGTAAAAAATTTCGCATACAATAACTTGTATTCCACCACAGCGTTTACGAGGATCCTTTAAAGAAATATAAAAATATCGGACATGAAAAGTAGCATTTAAGGAGGACAGTCAACCACATATCTCAAATTGTGCAAAACGTTTGCAAATTAACATTGAAATGTCATCAACAATACATCAGTGGCTTTAATTCTGTTGACAGTTGTTTCATCAGCAAAAAATTATCTTCAAAACCTCTGATGAACTATAACTTCCATCATGGATCTCAGACCATCTGTCAAGTATTATGGCATTGAATTATGTTTCAATATTATTACATGCTATCCCAGTTGTGACTGCCACATGTTTAACAGCTTCATTCGATGTATTACACAAAACATTCTTTCAAAACATTCATTTATAAACAAACTATGATTTGTTAAAGCCAATCTTAAGGCTTATTACTGTCGTTCGTTCCACATGTTCGCTGAAGAATGAGAAAATCAAACGTTGTACAAAATGTGTCTTTGTTTACGAATTTCATTTGTTGTTGTTGTTGAATTTCAGCTGATTGCTAGAACCCGGTTTTTGTAAATGAGTATAACGTGAACGCTTGGAACCACTCCATTTTCTTACGAGTTTTACGGAGCTCACCGGAAGTCGCATGCCGACCAATGAAAAGGCTGCTTACAAAACCCATCCAAGTACGCCATTAAAAAGAAATTGCCTGAATTATTGGGGGTGAGTCTTCTAAAGTGACGATTTCTCGTCAATTACAGAGATTTGAAAAAGGTAAGCGTGTTCCGTTGTTGAAATCATCTCGGATTGAATTGATTGACTCTGGTACATTCGGGGAATCGCCACCAATAACGGTGAATATGTGCTTTATTTCTTCCAGTGATATATTCATGCTGGGAAATGCGTTTTTCGAAGCATTTTGAATTGTCACAGAAAAATTGTTTGATCGAAATGTTTTCGGTTTTCGGTTTCCAGAACGACATACATCTGTGGTTCCAACCAGCCAAGATTTGTGGATAATTCTCGGAATTTGGTCAGTGAAATAATTGATGAAATCAGTTAGGTATCAAATGCTGACCAGAGAGAGCTTCCCACCTTGTCTAATATAACTACAGTACTATGGGACATTTTTTCAGGGAAACTTCACCACTCGTTATGTTGTCTATTGACATTTTAAATATGCTCATATTTCGGTTTGTGCTGCCATTGCGTTTGATTGCTGTGGTTTCTATAGGACCATTTATCTCATTTTTAAACTTGAGTCAAAGATTAAGAAAACAAGATGTCAGATCGATCCCAATGATGTTCCATTATGAAGTTATTGCACTTATATGTAAAACCATCCTACTAACCTCAGACCCAGTGGTTCAATCATAATTACAAAGGTGTTATGCACATTCCATGGCCTAGTTCAATCATATCCTAAATTATGAAAAGCATTAATATAGATGTAAAAATCGAACAGGAAAAGTAGCATTCAAGGACAACTGTCAACCACAAACACACACAGAAACAAAAAACAATTTAACGATAAATACAAGGCCAAATAAGACATCACAAACACAAAAGGGTTGACAACAGGGCTACTGCCTTTGAACGGTCAGTGGCAAAAAAAGGCCGCTGGGGGTTTAAACCAGGTTCTAGGGTGCACCAAACCTCACACTTAACCTACTGTCAACCAAATAAAACGGGACAGTGTAAATAAAGAAATCACCGTCATGAACTATTGTCTAACCAACAAGGCAGCATTAATAGGCAATATAAGTAAAACACAAAGATGCTTGTGTATATATAATACTAAATAAAACAATAGCCTAGAAAGCCACAAAGAAGGTAATCAATGACTTGGCAGAAGCCAGAGCAATAAGAGAATAAACCAATGGGCACGACAATACAAGAAGTCCCTAGCCGCATGTATGTATAATGAGATGCATTCCATCACGCACGCTGGGACGCACAGACGGAGACAATAGCATGATCCACGCTTTTTCTTCGGAAATCGCGGCAATAAATATACGGAAACTATGATAGAAATATGTATATGGACACTATGATGGAAACGTGTATGGTCACACAAATGGAAACATATGTATGGCCAATATGATGAAAACATATGTCGTATTGTATGGTCTGACGGAAACATTTGTACGACCACTTGGATGAATCCATATGTATGGCCATTAGTATGGAAATAACGGAATGACTAGTAGAAAAGAAACAACAGTATGACCACTAAGATGGAAACATATATGCGGAGGCATAGCTTCTTTCTTTCGCTGTGTGTTCTTGCATATTGTGGTACAAATTTAACAAATCGATCAACCAAATTGAACACAATTACAACTACAAGGAAAAGTAGAAGAACAACTGAGAATCTACAAACATAACAAAGAAATATAAAAAGATCGGACAGGGAAATCAGCATTCAAGGAGGACAGTCAACAACAAAACACAGAAACAAACACGCAAACAGACAAACAAGAAGGCAAAAGTAATAATTAATGCAAACGACATCACAAACACAAAATAGTTGACATAGGGCTACCGCCTTGGAACGGTCAGTGGCAAAGTAGGCCACTGGGGGTTTAAACCGGTTCTAGGGCGCCTACTATTTTTGCAAAGTTATCGGTCAGTCTGATATCACTGATTAAGACTTTGGAAAATGTCGCAACTCTTATAGGTTTCGGAGTATTACTGTTTTGTTTTCGTCGTTGTAGTTTTCGTAAATAGTGCTTTAAAAATAATCTCAAGTTGACAATACTGTCGCGCCCTTAACTGTTTTTTGGATGACAGTAGGGTAAGTGTGGGTTTTGGTGCACCCTAGATCCTGGTTTAAACTCCAGTGGCCTTTTTTTGCCACTGGCCGTTCCAAAGCGGTAGCTCTATTATCAACCCTTTTTGTGTTTGAGACGTCATATGCCTTTACATTGCCATTCATTTTTGTCGTTTTGCGTATTTTTGGGTTTACTTTGTTCTGCGAAATCTGAATTTCCTGTTCGACTTTTATACTTATTTTTGAATATGTGACCGTCTATGATTCTGTGTTTTTTCTTCAACGTTTATATCTAATTGTATGGTATATTAGTTTCATATGCTAAAATGTGGTGGAGTGGCCTTTTCTTCATATGCATACAACTTAAGAACGTTCATCCATGAATGATTCAAAAATATAAATAATAAACTATGTATCAGTTTTGTTTTGCACACAGAAGAAAATGTCTGAACTCTGTATTTCATCAAAATATTTTAAAAGGTTCAGTTCTTACGGCGCCATTTTCCCTAATTTGATATAACGCGTCTACAAATCCAGTATTTGTACATGGTAAAATGATGATTAAATGCGTGCATTTGTCAGAAAGGACTATATATGTCTACGACAGCATCTGTGTTGCCACTTGGGCAAAGTTATCGGTTAGTCTGATATCTCTGATACAGATTTCGGAAAACGTCGCGACTCATAGGTTTCTGAGTATTGGTGTCTTGATTTCGTTGTTGTTGTTGTTGTAAATAGTGCTTTAAAAATAATCCCAACGTAGGAAATAGCAAAAAAGTCAATTCATGGTTGGATGACATTGTTTTGTCTTTGCATGGACATAAACAAATAGTTTATATCTGATGAAACAGTGTGATATTCAATCATCCTGACCAGTTTTCCTGTGAAATGTATCCTTGCCTTAAGTGTCATACAGATTTCAACAAAAACATGAGTTTTGTCTGATACGATTTTACTACGGAAAATAACAGAACAACTTTTAACCCCAGTCTGGATGTTTAGAATTGTATTTGCCAGGAATGAGTATTGACATAAATGCAAATATTTGGCTTCACAGTTAGTTCTTCGTCTGGTGACAGCTCTTGTTAAAATGCACAATGAGCCAGAATAATACCGGTTCGATCTCATACAACGCAGAGAGGCTTATTGGTTTTAAACTATTTAATTGCAACATTTTACATTTGTTTGAAAAACTGTTGGATAGTTATACAACATTTGTTACGGCCCGATGATATACAGTATGAGTACAAACGTATTACAGTTTAACATTTGTAATACGAATCTCAAAAGACATTTTTGGAAACAAAATAAATTCCATCAATCAACAGGTATATTTGAAGAGAAGGAGAGTAAAAGAAAAGACATGTGGAGAAATCAAATGTGAACAAAGCGAAGTTTATTGGTCTGTCCCCATATACAAATGCTTTTGGATTAAATACATACTATTTATACTGATTTAGACAAAAGACACTTTCGATTTTCATACATATCGTTTTTTTCCGTATGTAAATAAATACTGAGAAGGTGATCCATTGGAAGTAACAAACAGGAGAGAAAAGTAGCAGACTCGGATTCATTTAGTCTGTTCATGAGAGGTAATTAAAGTTAGTCAACATGTAAAATGAACAACATATAATCCGCCTGGACTCAAGGTGTTCAACATCGGTAGTTTAAGGACCTTTTTCGGGCCTACTGTATTTGAAGGGGAGTGAATTTGTATAGGTAAGTAAATCACTGTAAGACATACAGTTGTATTATTTAACTTTGTATTAGATTATGAGACCCTCAAACTATTGCCTTTTTATGCAGTTTTGAATGAAGTGAATATTAACATAACACTGGGATATGCATTAGTTATAAAGAAAAAGTTATAAGTCCAACAGAAAGAGCAGCATTCACAGAATACAGTCAATCCAACAAGTATTACATAGCAAAGGTGATTCAAAAAGTACAACACAAACACATTCAGTAAAACAGCACATCACAGAGGGTTGAAAACAGGCGTACCGCATTGGAACGGTGAGTGGCAAAAGGGACCACCGGAGAGTTTAAAACGGTTCAAGGGTGCACCAAACCTCACTATTCGTACCCTGTCATCATCCCTAAACAACAGCACAGTGTAACTATTTGAGAAAGCGTACAAAGGTATAATAAGAAAAAAACATAGAAATTTATATATATTAAAAAATAAGTTAAACCTAAGAAGCTAATCTCATATGTACACGATGACTTATCTGAAATCAGAGCATCAAAGGGAAAACCGTTAATAGCACGGCAAAACGAAGTGAAGGACATACATCAAACGGTTCCCGTTTATGTTTTTTGTTTATGTTCTAAACACAATGAATTATCAAGGAAGTTTTCTATTTAGGTAACAGCTAACTTGTTAATTTGTATTGTTTTCTTCATAAAAGTAATGTTGAAAGTAGTATAAACTATTTACCCTCCATGCGTTTCAATATACAAATGTCATTCAAAGTAAAACACGTGTCTCGGGCCTCAATTTCTATACCTGGGCTAAACGATCATGTAAGATTAATAGCACTAAGCAAGCTTTTCATGTTTTTAAATGACTATGTAGCGTTTGGAAATAGACCATTAAACCTATTTTAGCCGTATATAAGGCCAGGGGCGTGTGCCTAAAGCCTAGGAATACAGCTGTAATGGTATTCGTGAGTCGCCAGGTATGTAACGAACAATAGGCGCAGTCGCCAGGTATGTAAGGAACAATAGGCGCAATGCGAATTTCTATTTGAACGCGCACGAACAGGAAGACAGTTATACGTGTGCAACATAAGAGGTGTTCTGTGTACGCATTTTATTCACATGAGTTCACTTTTCAATTACTGCTTAAACTAAACAATTGCAATGCGTTCACGCGTTTTTAAACTGACTGGAATTTAAATTTGGGTTAACTAGTCTTTCGCACTAGTTTATCTATATTTCTTACTCTATCATGTTAATTGTATTTTATTACACTCAGCCATATACATTCGCAATTTCAAAATGTTAACTGGGAAGGGTTTAATCTAACGTTGGTAGAACTTGTTGCCCATCCCATTTGTCATTATAATACTTCTAGCGTATATATGTTTATATTTTCTCTGTATGTAAAATATTGGCAATCGTATATTTTTAAATCAACCTGCATCTAATGCATCTAATGCAAACCGTTTCCAGTAAATGCATTACGCTCGTGCTACGTATCACACATGATTGATACTGGATATAGTATTCAATTAATTATAGATTTTATGACGATTTATCCTGTTATCAAAGCTTTGTAAGTAATTGCATCATTGCAAATTTACCAAATTAAAATGAAATGCTAATGCTTTTCATTTTACGCAACGGGAAAGTACATCGTTGGCTATTAATTTATGAGATTTATGAGATTTATAGATTTCTTTTGTTTGATGGTTATAATGACACATGCATGCCTTCGAGAAGTATTCAATGAATAGAGTCTGTCTCCTGAGACATGGGAATGGATTTGATCCACGTTATTAATAGAAAATTGCGAGCTGTGATATGTCTACGGGGTTCAATATCTCGTAGTAATGAGGCGCTATGTACCATTACGGCTAGATCGTCGAAGTGATACAAAGATACCCAAGTAGCGTGACCACTATCTTGCCATGTTAAATACATACTTAATTAAAACATACTTAATTAATACATACTTAATTAAAACAATGTATTTTATTGAAGAGTTCGCGATATTTAAAGTGTAGGACTTCAATATAAGGCTGACAGAACGAGCTGGTTACACTTACACCCATTACATTAAAAAAAAAACGCAACATTTTTATTTTGTTGCCACTGACCGTTCCAAGGCGGTGGCCCTAGTGTCAACACTTTTGTGTTTGTGATGTCGTTTGCATTTTTTTATTACTTTTGTCTGTTTGCGTGTTTGGTTTTGTGTTTTGTGGTTGACTGTCGTCCTTGAATGCTGCTTTCCCTGTCCGATATTTTTATCTGTCTTTATTCCGCTGTCTTTTGTTCAAATCAAGAGTTTGTATTTTATGTTAGTACACAAGTCTATTTGTCCCAAAGGTTAACATTTGGCGATACACATTTGCATATTATTTGTTCTAGTATGTCCAACAAACCGATGTTTACTGTGGTTCAATTGTGATGTGATGACAATAGGATAACATAGAGGTGATGTGTACCCTAGCATCTGATTTAAACGAATAACGATTTTATGACACTGACTGTTCCAACGCATTACCCATATTGCCAACACGTTTTAGTTTACGTCATATACTTTGCTTGTTTCAGATTTTCTTCTTTATTTCATTGGTTTTAGTCGAGTGTATTTTGTGAAAGCTACACTTTCTGTTTGACCATTGGTCAAGGAGCCTTGAACTTACAGTAAATGTGCGTTGAGAAAGTCATTTGATACCTTAATATTAACGAAAGAATAATTTATTTGCGAGAATATTGCATTTTATTTAAGTAATCGTTGCAATCGTTCACATTTTTTAAATTATCGGGAAAAAAACTGATTCAGTTTTCAATTTCCAAACTATATTTCTTCCAGCGATTATTTTCCAATTCGATGATAATTCAAATCAAACGCTACGACAATTGCAATTCCGCATCGATTGTCAAAATGCTATTACATTTAAATATAACTGCGCTACATTTACTAGCTGCAGTGTAGAATTCGGGGAACACATGCATCCAAAAACAAGAATATAGAAGAAACGCGTACACGGATACATAGAAGCAAGAACTGCGACACCAGGAAGACAGGAAGCCATTGAACGGTGAGCCGCAACAAATGCAAAGTAGCCGCTTGATGTTTAAACCAAGTTCTAAGGTGCCCTATACTTCACATTTACCCTATTGATGTTCAAATTAAACTGTACTAGACATTTAAGTAAGGCTCTGCCATGCTGTACGTCCTCTAACAAACTTGACAGCATGCTATGTGTGTGATGTCGCATAATTTGATTCTAACATTTATCCACCAGAGCTCACGTTGAATAAAGCCAACAGTTCGGATACAGTAGCAGCATTTCTCGATCTTCATCTCTCGATTTCAAATGATTGTATTCATACTAAAATCTATGATAAGAGAGATGATTTCAATTTTAACATCGTTAACTATCCACACCTGGGTGGAGAGGTACTTCGTACTACCTCATACGGGGTGTATATCTACCAGCTCATTCGATTTGCTAGAGCGTGTAATGATGTTATAGACTTCAATGATCGAAATCAAATTATTACAAGTAAACTTCTTCAGCAGGGTTTTCGTTATCACAAACTACGTAGATCTTTCTCTAAATTCTACCGCCGTAACCAGGGCCTGCTGGAAAAGTACAACACCAACCTTAAGACACTTCTGCGACTAGGCATATCACAACCCTCATTTTATGGAGATGTGGTCTATAAACTTCGAAAGTTAAAGGGGTCCGACGGGTTTCCTGAACGCTTTACAAATTTAATCAGGAAGTTCGTCAGAAAAGGATATAACCCTTTTGTTTTACAGCGCACTGCATGTTTAGTGATTGACCCCTCTACAGTCAGTCATTACGCTTCAATGTTCACTTGTGCGATGACTGGACTACCTCTTGTGACTCTATGATTGTACCTACTGAAACCCCAACAAAGGGAGGTGGGTGCATGAGCTTTCGTCCCTCGGGTTTTCTGGTCGTACCCTAGATTTGTTTTCTCTTTAGCTGCAACTACTATGGTTGTTCAGTACGATTCTGGATACATCCTGAGATGTTTATTATTTTGTATGTGTTTCTTTTTCTCAGGTTGTGAACTTTATTGTTAGAGAATTCCTTTTGATGGGATGTCATTTTGTTTACACAGTCTTGTCTATTTGGGCGTTGAAGACAGGATAATAGCGAGGATTGTGCGCATATAAAATCGATTCAAGCTAACCAGTAGGTCTTATTGCCTACTGACCGTTCCAAGTCGGTAACCCTGTCTTCACCACCCTTTCTGTTGTTTTTTGTCTCTTTCATTGTATTTTCAAGTCCTTGTTTGCAATACAGTGTGGACCTACGATGCCATTGCGCTCGGACGCTGTGGTTTCTATAGGACCCTATATCTCATTTCTATATATTTTGTTTGTTTTGAATGCCTGGGTTTGTATCTATTTTTACAATAGGATTTTGTCTGGCCGTTTTTATTATGAATGCTAAATTTCCAGTTCGACTGTTTTATGTCTTATATCTCCTCGTGACTTTTAATTAAATATTTAGATCCTATTAAACTATAAGCATCGATTAATTGCAAGAATGCCATTTATATATAATTGTGTGGCGGCGACCGTATAGTTGTCTTGCAAGACTAGTTTAAATCACCTGAAATGCTTGTCAGTTCTTCACCATTTAAACGTGTAATCGGCTTTTTCGAGTTGTATAATATAAACTAAACTTCACATTTTCCCTATTGAATATAGATATAAAATTCGAACAGGAAAAGCAGCATTCAATGACGACAGTAAACACGCGGAGAAACAAAGAACAAATTTAAAAATAAATAAAAGGCCAAATAAGACATCACAAACACAAAAGGGTTGACAATCGGGCTACCGTCATGGAACGGTTAGTGACAAAAAAGGCCGCTGGGGGTTTAAACCAGGTTCTAGAGTGCACCAAACCTCACACTTACCCTACTGTCAACCCAATAAAACTAGACAGTATAAATGAAGAAATCCCCGCCATGAACTATTCTCTAACCAACAAGACAGCATTAACAGGCAATGTAAGTAAAACACAAAGATGCTCGTGTATATATAAATACAAAAAAAAAAACTAGACTAGAAAACCACAAAGGAGGTACTCAATGACTTGGCAGAAGCCTGAGCAACAAGAGAATGAAGTCCCAATTAAATTGGAAATGATATTTAAGGAAGGCTCCGCCATGCTATATCTAATCTTGGCAGAATGCTATGTTTGTGTTGTGGTATAATTGGTTTCTGTTTATCATTTGTTCGTTTTGAATCCCTGGGTTTGGCTGATTGCGTCGTGGAAATGCTACATTTTCTGGTTGACTTTTGTATCTGTGTTTACTATAGTATACTGAAAGGAAAAAGAAACGCAGGGTGCGTATTTCCGCTATATATTGTATGTTTAAAATGCTACTGCTAATCGAAGGGTACAGGGCGAGATTAGGCCTGTCCTTTTAGAAAGAAGGTTTAAACAGCACTGAACACACCAATGGTTACCCCTTTTAAGTTTCGTTATCGTCAGAATGCGCATTTGGCTCAAGCAGGTGAGCAAACTTAGGCTTTAAATGTTGCAATCACTTAACATTAAATACAGTACTGAACTGGCTCAATTTTTCAAAGAGGAACTTCAGCATTTATGAATTTCTTGTTACAACGTGTACTGTGATTAAAACGTCTACAACATCATAGTTGTGTCCTTTCTCTAACTAACTGCACTTAATTTTTACTGATCATCTTGAGATTTCCTGGGAATATATATGGAATTAAGTGTGCAGTATATATATAGCGGAAATACGCACCCTGCGTTTCTTTTTCCTTTCAGTATATGTTGGCCGATCATTTTCTGTGAATGCTACATTTCGACTGTTTGATGTGTTACATCTTCTCGTGACATTTAACTAAATGATCCCATTAATCAGTAAGCATCGATTAATTGGAAGAATGTCATTTATATATAATTGTATGGCGGCGAGCGTACATTGTATTACAAGTTTAAATGACCACAGAAGTGACCGCTGGTTAATTCTTCACTATGTAAACGTGTACTCAGCCTTACGTGGTCAGATTATTAACTTTCATACCCCATCCAACCACTTCTCCAAGCGATAACTGTATTGGCTGGGGTATGAAATATAACCTCAATCTCGGTTTAAAAAGTTTGCAGCTTGTAAAATTAAAACATGTAACAGGATATCACATATTTTTCAGTAAATAGATGTTTTTAAACTTGATTTATTGTCGAAATATCCGTTATAAAACCTGCTAATATAAGCTTTCTATCAGGCAGGACCACGTAGTGGCTTCCTCTTTGTGTATAATCGCATGTTTTACACAAGGCATCAGGTTACTTGATATTGCTTTTATGTTAATGTAATAATGTGTTTCATGTGCAAATCAATATTTCCGTAATAATTAAATCTGACATGTTGTATCATAGCGTTGGGTATATGATCAGTTAACAACACATAGATTGACACATACAGCACATAGTAACTTTGCATGATTTGTCAGATGGAAATATCATTAAAATACATTAACTGGATTTACATAGAAACACTAAATACTGAAAAAAGGATCCATTGTAAGCAACACAAACAGTAGAATAAGAACACAATGTCGTGTAATAATTAAAGGTATAATAATTAAACAGAAAATATAGCATTGACAGAACGCAGCGAAAGAAACACGTATAGGAAATAAACAGCAATGAACAGAAACAGGGGTCACAGTAGGAATACCGTTAGTGGCTAAAATTATGTTGCAGTGGTGTTTAAATCAGGTTCTAGGTAGATCCGAACCGCACAGTTACCCTATCGTAATTCAATTGACACGATAATGTTAATGAAGAATTATTTTATCTCACTGTAAACACTTCATGTAAACTCGCCATAACCTGCCTGGTTGATGTTTCGCGCTATCACCCTCAACGCGTCATAGCGGGTTATAGCGCAAAATATCATCCAGCTAGCTTTTTGAAAAGTTCAGTTCTTAAAATAGACTTCAACAACATTTTTTTTTATTATCGGAAAAAGACCTGTCATATTATTGCGATTTCCAATAGAAGTATTTAATCGATATAATAAAATAAAAATCACATCATCCTGAGTGTGCCAGTGGATATTATCAACCCTCGAAATGATAATTCCTCAAGAGGATATGATATTTACATAATCTCCGCTTGGATATATCCTGTGAAGTAACTAGACAGCATCAATAGGCAATAAAAATATAATGGCACGATGATAATGATTAACATACAAATCTACAACAAAAACGCCACCACAACGCAAATACTCTTTGGCTTGGCAGAAGCACGAGCATCACGATAATAAACTGTTAAGGGCTCGACAAGTTAAGCTTGCAAATAAATATTAACCGTCACCAGCCTTTTCAGTATTCAGGTGGACGTCATCATAGGGCCCACACCTTGTCAGATCAAAGGATCAAAGAGATAAACATATTGGCGAACCTTATTTTGGCCAACCACTAAACATGCAGTGTGTTTCAGTATATTTCAGTAATATTGACAATATAGTTCAGCATGTATTGAATTTAGACGTCTGTATGATTATAATTATATCCTAACACGCACATATATAGTATGGTTACTTAATTTTATTAAAATAACAGCTGATATGATGGGTTGGAATAATAGAGAATTTAATTTAACATTTTTTTCTAAAGCATCCAATACATATACAAACATAGCATATACGTCTTATTTTACATATTGATAACTATTAGATATATGCTGCAAACAAATTGTTGACATACTCCGTAATCAGCTAATGTATTTTATTCTATTTTGTTCAAGGGTATTTAATAACCTTAACAAAGATTTCTTTAATTGCAAACTCCATATAAGCCCCGCTATATTTCGAATTCTAGTGCCTGCACTACAACAAACATTTAAAAACTTTTAACTTCTTGTCTTACTGCCGTTAAATATCGCGTTAAATGATATTGTGATAACCCTATGAAAACTCTGGGATTAATTTGTTTTGGGCTATAAAACATTCAAGAGACGTTCTTGATAAAATGTTCAATAAATGTCATGTTTCATCTATAAGCACTTATGATTTCTCTACACTATATACAAAGTTACCACATCATATTATCAAAGACAAGCTAATTTCTCTTATTCAAAAAGTATTCGCTAGAGAAAATACTACAATCTTGGCCTGTAATAATAATAAAGCGTTTTTTACTAACGACAATTTAGACAATTATACTATGTGGACTTGCTATGAAGATTGTGAAGCACTCATCTTCCTATTAGATAATATTTTCTTCAGGTATGGAACAACCGTTTATAGACAAATTGTTGATATCACTATGGGTACGAACTGAGCACCACTTGTCGCAGATTTGTTTTTATTTTGCTATGAAAGAGATTTCATGTTGAGTCTTTCACCAGATACCCAGGCAGATGTTACTGAAGACTTTAATGACACGGTATCTGGATGACATATTGAACATTGACAACCCTTTCTTTCCAACTGTAGTTAATAACATTTATCCTGAAGAAACTCCTCCTTGAATGCTACTTTCCCTGTCCGATCTTTTCTAGTACGGAAAGACAGTAGTGGATAAAGACTCATGAACGGGACGTTGAATTTGGTATTACATAAGTTGCTATCTCTTGGATGAATACTAATATGTATATATAAATCTGGTGTTAACGCCTACGTCATATTTACCGCGCATGCGCAGACAATTTTAGAGATATTTTGAGGACGCCATTTTTATTGCAGCACAGTTGAATATCGTCAGCATTTCGATTGAGGATATTAAACGAATTGCATTAGAGCTCGTGAGTAACGGTTGTCCAAAAGTTCGCGACGAAAGGTAGGTACGTGTATATGTTGTGAGTTTTGAGAAGATGTATTGGTTAAATGTATTTTTGTCTCAAGCGCTCTCGACTGCATGTGCCGTGGTCAGTCGCGATCGACTGACTCAGTGACTGTCAGTCGTGATGAACTTGAAAATGCAGAATGTGTGTGTACAGTTTTGAAAATCTGGTTATACTTGGACGGTTTAGGGGAATGTTTGATGTTGTTGGTGTGTGTATGAAGAATTATTTTACAAATGTGATGTATAAACTTGTGATCTAGGCCAACTGATGTTGTTGTTTTTTGTTAGTATCATGCGCGTCAGGCGATATTGTCAGTTAGGAAGCATAGGTGCCAGGGAGGCTATCAAGAAAAGCTCTGTAAATTAGTTTGACCAAAGACACAAGCTATCCGAAAAACTACTTGAGAAGTTCTGAAAAGCCTCCTCCAAAAAGTCGAAAATTTTGTCAACAAACTATATTATATATACAAGGTATGACAGCGGCCATTTAACCGAGGCGGAATTACGTAATAATCCCATAATTCATAGGCTGTTTACCCTCATTCGTAACTGTCATTGCAGGGAATCAGTGGTACCTACACAAATCAGCGTTACGTTGTACAATCGGGTACCAATACATTATTACGCAATTCCGCCCCGGCTAAAATGGCCGCAGTCATACCTTGTATATAAGGTATTCAAGGTGTTTGTGATGTCGTTTGCATTTATTATTACTTTTGCCTTCTTGTTTGTCTGTTTGCGTGTTTGTTTCTGTGTTTTGTGGTTGACTGTCCTTCTTGAATGCTACTTTCCCTGTCCGATCGTTTTATATTTCTTTGAATTGAAAGATTTCCAACATCCAACTGAACGTAAAAACACACAAAAAAAGCAGCAATATAATACAAATAGCGGATTTTAAGTGAGATTTAAGACGTAATTCATACATGTAAGATTTTGTATACAACTTTGATAATGAGTTTAAGAGCGTACCTGAGTATGCCTTACAATTCCTATTTAACTTTGACCAGGGCACGTTTTCGAATTTTGACCCTTGACTGTGACCGCGAACTTTGCCATATATTATTACATGTTGTATTGGATGAGTTATCCAAATACTTAGCCATTTTTAATGATATCTTTATTGGTACACATGTTTTG
Organism: Cyrtodaria siliqua; assembly: GCA_037043455.1. Classification (NCBI taxonomy): domain Eukaryota; kingdom Metazoa; phylum Mollusca; class Bivalvia; order Adapedonta; family Hiatellidae; genus Cyrtodaria; species Cyrtodaria siliqua. The sequence goes on along the minus strand of JAWPHD010009064.1, from coordinate 4,491 downwards.
CAACAAAGCAAGTATAATGACTGTATATTACATTTTGGCGGCCATCTTAGACGCAATCCTTAATAACGTTTAAGTGCTACCACAATGCATGACTGCAGCAGGCCTAGAAATATTTCTTGGATGTTAGTCTAACATGATCAACTGTCAAACCTTCTATAGTTCTCTGTTTGCATGTTTAAAACATACCAAGAGAAAATAAAGACACTAAAAAAGCTCAAATTTGACCTTTGACCCTTGACTGTGACATTGACCTTTACCATTTATTATAAAATGTTGGTGAGAAAAATTGTATATATGATACACAGACTTGTGAATTTATATAATAATATCTTTATAGGTAAACATGTTATACAACAAAGCAATTATCATGACTATATCCCATATTGGCGGCCCTCTTGGACGACATCTTTAATAACTGTTTAGTGATACCACAATTCCTGATTAAACAGGGTTAGAAATATTCCTTGTATGTTACTCTAACATGATCAAGTATCAAACCAAGACAGATCGTTGTTTGTATGCATTAAAATATTACGCTTGACCCTTGAATGACGTTGAACTTTGCCATATATTACTAAATTGTATGCGAGATAAATTGTCTAAGATATACATATATGTAAGTGTATATAATAATACCTTTATTGGTACTGATTGTATTCAACAAAACAATTATTATGACTGTATTCACATTTTGGCGGCCATCTGGACGCCATCTTGAATAACTTTTTAGTGCTACCACAATTCATGACTACAACAGGTCTCAGAAAATGCCCAAGGCATCCAACTAATTGAATATTATGTCAAACCATCTACGGATGGGGTAGGCTACGTTTTTCATTGTCTAGGCCTATTTTCAGAAACTGCTCTCGGACTATAAAAGAGGTTTATGGAGCAGGTTATTTAAATGCATCTATTTAAAGATGTGCACAGAAGCATATTCAACGCAAATATTAACCTATCCAGGGTCATTCCTTGAGTTTTATGAACGGTCAATGCATACGCCAACTTCAGAGGTACTTGGTTTCTGTTTGCCAATGTTTTGTTCCGCCTTGAAAGATGAAAACTGAATGTATAAATACTGTTATAATATATTGCTATAACAACAAAATCTTGCTATTAGTAAGTGCATACCATTGTTATTTTCTGGTGAAATAATGGATTAAAATGTGTATAATGCAATTATGAAATGTTACAGAGTACTTTATCATCCTCATAGTATACTATGGCCTATTCAAAATATACACAATTAATAAATAGATGATCTATAAACAATTTTGTAGTTTCAAAATGTGATGAGTTTTAAGATTCAATTTTCTACATGTTTTGATAAACATTCAATGCATTTGCCTGTTTACCACTTGGTATAGAATATGATATCGTATCATCAAAATAACATTACATAGCGATTATTTAACCGCTGGAGTCGATTATAGACATCTCCTTTACGAGATGGTAGACGTGCAGTTATTTTCACGAATGAGTGAATGCGAGTGTTTGAAAAAAAAATCCGACTATTGAGTGAAGAATTTCCCTATAGTCAAACCCATCAGGTACATTATCTACATTTTAAATCATTTTTTGAGTGAATATTTGACTTTGTTGAAGGTTATCGATGGATAACGTCCATGTCAGCAATGTTGCTGTTCAGATATATTTACTGACATCTTGACTCAATGTAAGTCGTTTTTGTGTTTGGAGTTATTAATATTTAGCAATTATGAATTTTCTTTCACTAAAATATCCTGATCTCTCACCCATAAAAATGTAATTGATTGATTTATTTAACTGCATTAAATAAAAAGGTACAGCGTCATGTATAGATGTTAACAACATATACACTGTACATATACATATACATCTGACACCCGTACAATCTCGGCTTTGTTCCAACTAAAGCGAAATGAACAAGCGGGCCATCTCCTTCAAATTCGGCAATTTTCCCTTGAAGCCCATTCACTGATGTCCTACTTATGTTGCGAATTAACTCTACTGGACAGTTGAGTTTCAACCAACGTTTCGGTTCCGCAGTGATAACATTTAAATACCGTCCGAAACTATAGCTATATTCAGCTAAGTCCCCAGTTTCCATGGCTCTGTTGAATGTGTTCACCAAGTGATTTGTTGCAAACAGTTTAATGCTGTGGTTCTACTGGCCTTTCAAGAGATTTCTTGTAGTTGATCGTGCTTTCATCGACATTCTTACCACACGAAATGATTTGAATAACACGAATAAACTGTTCATCTGTCTGTCGAAAAAGTTCAGAGTGATCTTACCGATGTAGTCGTTTAACGAATTTACTTACAAAGCAGAATTGACCATCGTCATTATAGTTTACATTCAGTACAGGTGGCAGTTTGTAAAATTCTTCGCATACAATAACTTGTATTCCACCACAGCGTTTACGAGGATCCTTTAAAGAAATATAAAACTATCGGACATGGAAAGTTGCATTCAAGGAAGACAGTCAACCACATATCTCAAATTGTGCAAAACGTTTGCAAATTAACATTGAAATGTCATCAACAATACATCAGTGGCTTTAATTCTGTTGCCAGTTGTTTCATCAGCAGAAATTATCTTCAAAAACTCTGATGAACTATAACTTCCATCATGGATCTCAGACCATCTGTCAAGTGTTATGGCATTGAATTATTTTTCAATATTATTACATGCTATCCCAGTTGTGACTGCCACATGTTTAACAGCTTCATTCGATGTCTTACACAAAACATTCTTTCGATACATTCATTTATAAACAAACTATGATTTGTTAAAGCCAATCTTAAGGTTTATTACTGTCGTTCGTTCAACATGTTCGCTGGAGAATGAGAAGATCAAACGTTGTACAAAGTGTGTCTTTGTTTACGAATTTCATTTGTTGTTGTTGTTGAATTTCAGCTGATTGCTAGAACCTGGTTTTTGTAATGAGTATAACATGAACGCTTAAAACCACTCCATTTTTACGGAGCTCACCGGAAGTCGCATGCCGACCAATGAAAAGGCTGCTTACAAAACCCATCCAAGTACGCCATTAAAAAGAAATTGCCTGAATTATTGGGGGTGAGTCTTCTAAAGTGACGATTTCTCGTCAATTACAGAGATTTGAAAAAGGTAAGCGTATTCCGTTGTTGAAATCGTCTCGGATTGAATTGATTGACTCTGGTACATTCGGGGAATCGCCACCAATAACGGTGAATATGTGCTTTATTTTTTCCAGTGATGTATACATGCTTGGAAATGCGTTTTTCGAAGCATTTTGAATTGTCACAGAAAAATTGTTTGATCGAAATGTTTTCGGTTTTCGGTTTCCAAAACGACATACATCTGAGGTTCCAACCAGCCAAGATTTGTGAATAATTCTCGAAATTTGGTCAGTGAAATAATTGATGAAATCAGATAGGTATCAAATGTTGACCAGAGAGAGCTTCCCACCTTGTCCAATATAACTACAGTACTCTGGGACATTTTTTCAGGGAAACTTCAAATATGCTTGTTTTCAACAAATAATACGATTTGTTTTTTTATTAATCTTTTTTAGTTCCCAACACCGATGCAGCAAACTGTGTGTTTCATATTCAACTGCTAATCGAATGGTACAGGGCAACATTATGCCTGTCCTTTCGGAAAGAATGTTTAAATAGCACCGAACGCACCCCTTCAAAGTTTTATTATCGACATAATACGCATTTGGCCCAAGCAGATGAGCAATCTTAGCCTTTCCAAGTCAGTTACACTGTCTTCACCACTCGTTATGTTGTCTATTGACATTTTAAATATGCTCATATTTCGGTTTGTGCTGCCATTGCGTTTGATTGCTGTGGTTTCTATAGGACCATTTATCTCATTTTTAAACTTGAGTCAAAGATTAAGAAAACAAGATGTCAGATCGATCCCTATGAAGTTATTGCACTTATATGTAAAACCATCCTACTAACCTCAGACCCAGTGGTTCAATCATAATTAAAAAGGTGTTATGCACATTCCATGGCCTAGTTCAATCATATCCTATATTATGAAAAGCATTAATATAGATGTAATATCGAACAGGAAAAGTAGCATTCAAGGACGACTGTCAACTACAAACACACACAGAAACAAAAAACAATTTAACGATAAATACATGGCCAAATAAGACATCACAAACACAAAAGGGTTGACAACAGGGCTACTGCTTTTGAACGGTCAGTTGCAAAAAAAAAGGCCACTGGGGTTTAAACCAGGTTCTAGGGTGCACCAAACCTCACACTTAACCTACAGTCAACCAAATACAACGGGACAGTGTAAATAAAGAAATCACCACCGTCATGAACTATTGTCTAACCAACAAGGCAGCATTAATAGGCAATATAAGTAAAACACAAAGATGCTTGTGTATATATAATACTAAATAAAACAAAAGCCTAGAAAGCCACAAAGAAGGTAATCAATGACTTGGCAGAAACCAGAGCAATAAGAGAATAAACCAATGGGCACGACAAGAGAAGAAGTCC